>JASCZW010021795.1:0-10112 GCA_034211315.2 Aedes japonicus
TTACCGTCGACGCTTTATGGAGAAAAAAAAAAATACTCCAAGGCGTGTCTGAACATGTGATAAGCTAAACCAGATTTTGTGTCTTCGTTTGAGAAAACTCGTCATTGATAGGATGCAATGCATGTTTTCAGTACCAATTGTTTTGAATTTATTTATAGGATTGTTTAAAGCATAACTCGAGTTGTTCCGCCGAGAATTGGTTGGAAGCAAGAAAACTCATCTTCATTTCTATTCGATTTTTTGAAGTTTTCAGCACTAGGGTTCTGAAGGATGTTTAAAATCCTTGCCATTGTTTGATTTCATTGCTATGAATCCGATTTTGACTGACCTCTGAAGAGTGTTCTCATCAAGATGTTTGCTTGTTCTTCAAACTAAACCTGTTATTCATTGACGCTTCATTGGTGAATCAAGTGTTCACTGAAGAAAGTTATTCCTGTGAATGTTAACTGAACACGTTAAATTTTGAAACATAATCGAAAACCCTCAATAATTTTGAAAAGGAAAAGGATGTATAAATTTTGTTTTTCCTTTAGTTTTTCTAATTTTGAATCGTTTTTGTAAATTTAACGCCCATATGCATCACAGTAACAGTGAATTAGATGCAGGGCTTAGAAATCATTCATGACACTACTGAACAATAGTGTGTCAGACTGCCACCCGTTTGTGAACAGCTAGGGTTTTTTTTTTTTCATTAGGGCGAATCTGAAATTGAGAGACTCTCTTTGATTACTTTATCTTTCATTCATAATCCATTCAGCTTTACGTTTTTCAAACTACTATTTGTAGAGTATGCTAGCCAGCACTGTTGTGTTTCTATATGGGTCATTCAAGTGACCAGAGAAATGCATCGACCCTCTTCGATTCGAACAAAAATTGGCTGATATACTTGTTCTAGGCTATTAAACAAAAATCCAAAGTTTTAGACCAATCGGTAAACCCCTCGGCCCATGGGCTGCCCCCATTTTTTTGAGATTTTTGAAAAGTCAATATATTGTTTATTGAATATCTCGATGAATAAAAGAGCTACAAACAATGTTAAATACTTTTCTGAAAGGAAATTAAATTTGCTACCAAATAAATATTTTTTGTATTTTTTACAGTGTTGCCAACATTGTTATTTTTGTGGTTGAAATATTAAATTGTGTTTTTCTCAAAATGCCCTCACTTTTTTTCAATTTTTATGGAAAATTTAGAACGTTTTTGGGATTGAGTGTAGGATTGGAGCCAATTCTGAGGTTTTTGAGTTGTCCCTCAGTTTGGTCATCCGTGCTCAAGTCCGTGCTTTCTACCTACCAACCAACCAACCGAGGGCGAGAACCGGCCGACAGCAACAGCAACAACAGCAGCGACCAGCTGAGCGTTTAGAGGAGGCGCCATGGAGGATCATCAATTTAGCAGTGCACCTAAGGTTCAAACGACCGAAAATCACGACAATGGCGCAGCTGGAACCGAATCTACTTCGTCTCCCAAACGGTAAGTAGTCGAGGCAGTTTCTGAAATACTATTGTCCTCTGATAGTCGAGGCAGAGTGTCAAGATCTAGAAAAGATCATAATGGAACTGTAGTCGAGACAGTATCCTTAAATGAATTTTCCTCTGATAGTCGAGGCAGAGTGGAAATTGCGTCTCCCTCGTTACAGGACAAAACCAAATTCCAAAAAAATATCAAAAAAAAGGCTACTTGAAGAACTTCTAGCAGCCAGAAATGACTTGGCCACAATAAGGTCCGAAAAAGATCAGCTGCTTCACGATATGGAAGGCAACAGTACAAGTAATCAGCAAGCCAGACGCAGTGCTGTATCCGACGATCGACAGACAACAGAAAATGCGTCGTTGTGGGCGACAGTGAACCGTACAACTGAAAGGAGAGTCCAACATTTCCATCGTACGACGAGTGGCTGCCGCAGCTAAGTTGTGTGACTACAAAGGCGAGGAAGAAATGGAGGCTATAGTGCGTGCATTGTAAAGGAGACTACCGATCGTCGTGTGCGCATTCTAGCCCACAGAAATTGGGTCAGCCAGGGCGACATGAAGTGTTTAATCGCGATGGTTCACGATCGGGAAATGGAAATTTCAAACGAGGAAGAATTCCAAAAACTGAATCGTCATATTAGTAATACCATAGCTGCAGTATCACTACCTACAGATCATAAAGGTCAGTTTCGCCGTACAACAGGACCAAGATTCCGTGGAACTCAACAAGGAAAAGGAGCGTATCAGCGTGGACAATGGCATAATCAAGGTCCATCTAGAAGCGCTTGCTGGCGATGTGCCAGCCTGTATCATGGACCTGATGACTGCCCAAACTTAGACAAAGTATGTCACAACTGTAACCGTCGAGGTCATCTAGCCCGCACTTGTTCAGCCTTGTCTCGGCAAGGAATAAGTCAGAAGCGTCCACACGAGGGACCGGAAGAGCAAGAACCAAGGCCAAAGCTTGCAGCAATCACACAGAACGACGAAGACAAGACGGATAAGGTACAGGATAATGTAAAGCTAGAATAACTTCAATCACTTCAAAGCTTTCTTATCTCACATCTAGTTGATTTGGATTTAACTTTACTGGAAACTTAATGTGAAAAATTATATAACAAAAAAGACACTGCGTGCGTATGCGTCACCAGGGGAAATAAAAGTGATAGCCACCTTTTCAGCTAAATAAACTATACATTTCAAAAGAAAGACCGATCTGTATAGAAAAGTTTTACGTAGTTGAGGAGGCGCGATCGCTCTTGAGCTATAAAAAAGCATCCCGTTACAGCCTGTTAGACGTCGGATTAAGAGTTCCGATTGGCGGATATGAAAATATCTGGAAATGTGAGCTTACTTCAGTACACGCAGTATCAGCTCCGGTGGCAGAGGAATTTCCGAAATTTAACGTTCCACCAGTACTAATTCGTTATAATACGGAATTGCCTCCAGCCCGAAACGTTTATACGCACATTCCAGTCGGTTTTAAAAGATTGGCCCAGCAGAAACTAAGCGAGCTCTTGTCAACTGGCATAATCGAACTGGTTACGGAAGGTATGGATAGATCATTCTGTTCCTCGTTGCTGGTAGTGCCAAAAGGAAAGAACGATATTCGATTGGTCGTCGATTTAAGGGGGCCGAATAAGTGCATCCATAGGACGGCATTTAAAATGCCAACTATTGAATCCATACTAATGGAATTTTTCAACCATAAATCTAAAAAATGTATTCTTCCATGTCGTCCTAGATGAACGCTGCAGACACTTGACAAACTTCTTCTCTGGCGATGCGTTATACAGATGCCGTCGGCTTCCCTTTGGCTTATGCAATGCTCCAGATATTTTTCAAGAGATTATGCAATCCGTCATACTGTCGGGATGCAGGGGCACGGTCAACTACTTAGATGATATTCTAGTGTTCGGTCAAACAAAGGAGGAACATGACAAAAACCTTGAAGATGTTTTAAAACGTCTCGAAGATCACAATGTCAGTATTAACCAAAGTAAATGCTTTCTCTATAAACGAGAAGTGACGTTTTTGGGCTTCAATTTATCGGCTAATGGTTGGAGTCTAAAGGATGAGAAAATTAAGGCTATACAACATTTTCGAAGACCCGAGAATCAAGATGAGGTCAGGAGCTTTTTAGGTTTGGTTAATTACATTGACAGATTCATTCCAAACCGGGCAGACAAGACTTGGCGGTTAAGGGAGCTTGCAAAAGCGAACCGATTTTACTGGTCGAATGAGTTGGACAAGGAGCTTGATTACTTAAGAAGCAACGCCTGGACAACGATCAAGACATTAGGTTACTATAATCAGACTGATGAAACTGAACTCTACGTGGATGCATCACCACATGGTTTAGGAGCCGTTCTGGTCCAATTCGACAGCAACTCTAAACCAAGGGTCATTACGTGTGCATCAAAACCATTATCATTGGCAGAACAGAAATACCCACATACTCAGAAAGAGGCTTAAGCCATGGTCTGGGGTGTTGAACGGTTCTCCAACTATCTGATGTGTACAACCTTTAAGATAAGATCTGACACTAAATCCAATGAATTTATTTTTGGCGGCATGTATCGAATCGGTAAACGGGCAGTTTCAAGGGCAGAAGCATGGGCACTCAGGCTGCAACCATACGATTTTTCAGTCGAAACCGTTCCAGGTGACATGAACATTGCTGACACGCTGTCAAGATTGTAAACCCGTTGAATCGTTCGACGACTCTTCCGACGGTCATTTATTATTAGTCTTCGATATGGGAAACATGGAGATAAATTGGAATGAAATCGAATTGGAAGCTGAAAACGGTAAAGAACAGATGGACATCAGAGAATCCCTTGAAACTGGTACGTGGAAGACAGATTTACGACCCTACGAATGCCAAACCAAGAGTTTACGGGTACTGGGTGCCCTAATTTTTAAGGATGATCGAGTAATATTGCCATTTAAATTAAGGGCAAAAGCAATGGAATTAGCACATCAGGGCCATATGGGTGCATCGGCAATGAAACGGATCTTGCGTTTTCACTTTTGGTGGCCTGAAATGAGCAAAGAGGTACAGAAACACATAAACAAATACAATACATGCCTAAGATTGTCTAAGAAAAATGCACCACTTCCATTAACATCAAGAGAACTACCACAAAGACCATGGGAAATCTTACAAATAGATTTTTTCACCGACAAAGATTTTGGCCATGGAGAATTTTTGGTGGTTGTTGACACATATTCCAGGTCAATTCATACGTTGATATACATTGTTAAACCTAGACTAACTGCACATTAATTTTGGACTCTAGATACATTCATGACATTGAAGTAAAGAACATTGATGCCGATACAACAAACTCCGCACTGACGAGAATTTTCGAGGTATGGGGTTATCCGTTGGCAATGCAGAGTGATAATGGACCACCGTTCCAGAGTGATAAATTCGTTAAGACATGGGAAAACAGAGGTATTAAAATACGAAAATCTATCCTGTTGTGTGCACAATCAAACGGGGCAGTAGAGAGGCAAAATATTGGAATAAAACACGCTTTAGCAGCCGCCAAATTGGACAATATCAACTGGAGAACTGCACTAGAAAAGTACGTTCATACGCACAACAAAGTTCGGCCACTGCCACGTTTAGGAGTAACACCTTTTGAGCTATTAGTGGGATGGAAGTTTCGTGATACATTCCCCAGCCTTTGGGAACAAAAATCTACACAGTTTTTAGATCGTACTGACATCAAAGAAAAGGATGCGTTTTCTAAACTTCAGAGTAAAAAATATGCAGACAAACAAAAGAGTGCTAGAGATTCGCCCATTCGAGTAGGGGATACAGTTTTAATCGCAATTCGGTCGAAAGATTTTCAATTATTGCAAGAGATGGAGCAAAGGTGATTATTCGAAATGAAAGAGGGATTCAATATTCTTGCAACGCACAGGACGTTAAAAAAGTCCCAGAATGTCAACAAGAGCCTCCTCAGTGAACAGTCGACGAGGATAACGAAATGGAAATCACAAACACAGAAATCGAAAATCGTGGGAACAAGACAGGAATCGAACTTGAGAACACATTAAATAACCAAACAGAAGTAATTCAACGACCAAAGAGAGAGACAAGAAACCCAAACAGGTTTAAAGATATGCTACTGTACAAGATTTTTGATTAATTGAATTAATGATAATAATAATAAATAATTAATATAGTAACGTTCACAAGAAATCAAACATGATTTTTTCTTAAAGTGTTTAATTCATTATAATTGAAAGAGAGTAGAGGATAGAGGTATTGTAGAGAATGACGAGAAAATAGAAGAAATAAAATAATATACCTAGAAATTTAATTAATCGTTTAGATATTTGAAAGATATGCTCTCAACAAAATTTCATTTCATTGAAAAAGAATAATAATATTAAGTGAACATATATACATGTTTATACATATAAATTACCTTCATATTAATCCCGAGGCGAACTCACATTCGCGTCATAACCAGTAGAAGAAATGAGTAGCCAATAAACAGTACCACACTCGCGCCAAAATTCAACGGCACGTTATGCGCACATTTTATCAACCAATCAGCGAACAGCAGAACGGACAACGAGATCAGCGAGCATATAAAATCAGCAGTACCGGCTCATGTGGCGCCCCGCTGACGATGAGAAGGGATTATCATCGGGTCAACTGGGTGGCTTTCAGTCGCCTGGTAGACTCTCGTCTTCCTGAAAACCCGTACGTATCCACCGTCGAAGCCATCGACCACCAACTGGGTGTATTCGAGAACGCCGTACACGCCGCAGAGGAAGCTTACATCCACTGGGTACCGGTGAGGGGGCAATACACCACAATCGACCCCTACACTCGGCAGCTTATCCAGCAGCGAAACACCGTCCGCCGTCAATTCCAACGAACCGGATGCCTGATGAAGAAGGAAGAGCTCTCCATCCTCAGCCACCTGATTAGGGACCGAATGGCGACCATCAGGAACATGCAGTTCGCCAGCAGCATCGCCCAAATGAGCGACCACTCCCGGCCATTCTGGAAGGTGGATATAGTTCTAAAGCAGAGGCCGAAAGCAGTCCCACCACTGAAGGACAACACCGGTGGCATTTTGGTATCTCCGTCGGAGAAGGCCCACGCCATCGCCAACAAGCTCGTCGAAGCGCACAACCTCGGTGCCAGCATGGCGAGTCCACACGAAGCTACAGTCCAACGAACCATCCGCCGGCTCGATGAGCAAGTCGACGCCGCTCCATTTGTCGGCATCGTAACGGAGAACGATGTTCGTGCTGCAGTGAAACGCGGCAAAAATATGAAAGCCCCCGGGAATGACGGTATTTTCAACCTGTTGCTGAAGAAGCTTTCCGGTAAGGCGTTCCGCTTCCTGGCGGGAATTTTCAGCAGATGCTTCCAGTTGCACCATTTTCCGACGAGGTGGAAGGTAGGAAAAGTTATCCCTATCCTGAAACCTGGAAAGGACCTGACTGCACTGACCAGCTACAGGCCTATCACTTTGCTTTCGGCCGTCAGCAAAACATTCGAGCGACTCATCCTCCAGTGACTGATGGTGCACGTAGAAGTGAACCACATCATACCACCAGAGCAATTCGGTTTTAGGCAGGGACACTCTACCGTCCACCAACTGGTCCGAGTGGAAAACATAATTCACCGCAACAAGTCGGTATCAACCAACACGGCCATGGTTCTTCTGGATGTGGAGAAGGCCTTCGACAACGTCTGGCACGACGGCTTGATCCACAAGTTGGTACAGGCGTACTTCCCGAGCTACCTGACGAGGATGGTAAGGAACTATCTAACCAACCGTTCCTTCAGAGTATCGCTTGCAGGAGCATCGTCCGCACTCAAATCGATCCCAGCCGGTGTGCCCCAAGGTAGCCTTCTGGGTCCCATCCTGTAAAATCTGTACACCTCAGACGTACCCCAGCTTCCAGCTGGCTGCATCCTGGCGCAGTACGCGGACGACAGTGCAATCATGGCCAACGGACGAATGCCAATGAACTACTGGTCCCGGTTGCAACAAGGCGTAACGTACGCGTACGTGACGTACCTCAGCAGCTGGAAAATCAAAGTGAACGAAGGCAAAAGTCAAGCTATCTTGTTCAGACACCGACCATCACCGAAGCTTCTACCTCAACCCGACTGCTTCATCCGGGTAAACGGATGCCCCGTTGATTGGATGGATGACGTCCAATACCTTGGGGTCACCATCGACAACAAACGGAACTACCGTGCTCACACTGACAAACTGCGGTACAAATGCATCGGTCTGCTGAAAGCGCTTTATCCGTTGATAAGTCGACGGTCCCGGCTATCGCAGCGGAACAAACTGGCCGTCTTCAAGGCAATTATCGCCCCGGTGATGAACTACGCCATGCCGGTGTGGGGAACTTGTGCAGAAACCCACATTCGGAAGCTACAAGTCGTCCAAAATCGGTTGCTCCGATTAATCCTCGACGCCGCGCCCAGAACGAGAACCAGCGAGCTCCATCGTGCCGCCGAATTCAGGACAGTTAAAGACCGCATCGAAATGTCTATCGATGCACTCATGGACAATTGCCGTCACTCCGAGAGCCCGCTCATCCGAGCGAGGGAACGTTCATTAATTACGTCACGCAAAAATTGACTTTTTTTAACCCCCCCTCCCCCTCTTGTCACGTTTTTTGTGTGGACAACCAAATTTTTTTGTATGGATCGTCACGTTTTTCCAAACCCCCCCTCCCCCCTTACTGCGTGACATAATTAATGAACCTTCCCCGATAGCAGACTAGGAAAAATTATCAAATTATTTGGTTAAGTAGGTTATCAAATTAAAACTACATTGCCATGCAAGCACACAGATAAAAAGAAACACTGAATTTTCTGCGTTATCTAATGCACATAAAGGGGATGCTAGATTTGGCAGAAATTAATGGGGTATTTCATGTAAATTTAAACCAGATAACGCCTGAATCTAGCCTGTTTTATGAAAGATTGCAAGCAATATCGTTGTTTACGCTCCTTTGGCTTGGAATTACACGAGGGGAAATTTTACGCGCTTGTTAAAATTAATTATTTTTTTCTGTGCAGACAAAAACACAAAGCCACCTGAAAAACAAACAATCATCATCGATGTAAACACAACCTAAAGGTTGAAAACATTAATCTGTAACTCACTTAAGAATTTATATGTTTAAACACGAACTGGAAAATAAAGATTAAATTAAACGTTAAAAAAAAAAATCATGTGGCGTCATTCATCGAACGAACGGCATAACGAACGGTCATAACCAATTTGAAGCAAACCAGCAGCCAACACAGCGAGAACAGCAGCAAGAACAGCAGCGACCAGCTGAGCGTTTAGAGGAGGCGCCATGGAGGATCATCAATTTAGCAGTGCACCTAGGGTTCAAACGACCGAAAATCACGACACTAAATAACAATCTTAACGTACATACACAGCTCGATAAAAATCACCTTCGACAAGTCCATTTTGCAGTTACAAATTGGCGCGAAGGTGACACACACACATGAACGAAGCATCATACCATTTTGAAAAGATTTTGTTTTCAAATCAAATGAAAATATTGTTGATTCAAATATATTCATTTCTATATATATCAACATATAAATATTTTTTTGATTCAACCGAAATCATAGATTTGAATCAAAGCCCTTGAATATTTAATTCTAATATGCTGTATCTCTCTGCGTGGATGCTATCTCTTCTTTCTCCTGATGCTTTAAGTTGAATCGCTGCGCCATGTATTTTTTCCTATCTTTTATCTCTCTCTCTCTCTCTCTCTCTCTCTCTCTCTCGCAAACTTACCTCGCAATTTCAAATTTATTAATCTCGTTTGTTAATGAATGAACATCGAATCGAACTCTATCAGATTGCTCACAGCAAGTAAGTATACAAACTGATGTGAATAAATATTCAATATCTAGTACAGAACCTAAGTTATATCACTTTTGAATTTTGAAGATATGGCTGCCGTCGAGAATGCTCCAGCGTATGTCGTTAACCGAAAGCAATATTATATGAGATTGTGCATAGGCCATATACCTATGCAAAGGCTTTTGCCTAAAGCCAGCTCCTTAAAAGCAGAACGACCAAGACGACACAGAATATACTAAATATCCATGGCCACTACAAAATATACTAAATATCCATGACATAATATATAACGGGGAAATGAAGGGACCATCTGGGCACCCAAGTGAAACGATTTGGATAAGGAGGGAACTTGCTTTTGGAAGGAGCTTCCCTATACTCGAGGGTTTCGCGTGAGTGTCTCTGCTTACGGGCCCGTCCAAACGTTCTTGGCCCTTCATACATGTTTGCTTGCTACAATAGACGGTAGTATTTCATCAACAGCAAATGAAACTAGTGGGCCACGACTCATGCATAATCGTTGTGTCCGGTGAGACAAACTTTTTTCGTCTCCTTTTGTTTCTTGAATCGTATCGTCTGCTATAACGCATTTGCCAGCGTAGTAAATGACGCCTGTATGTTCGCAAGGCAAACGCAGCTTGTGATTTATTCGGTGACACCAAAAATCGGAAAGCCCTGACCAGATGCGGCATATACCAGGGCAAAATCAAATCGCAGTAACCGAAGATATTCATAATCTGTTATCCATCAACCA
>JASCZW010021796.1:0-10116 GCA_034211315.2 Aedes japonicus
AAGAGCTTCTGACTTATAGTTTGAGAAGACTTTTGATTTCGTTATTCGAGCCTCCTTTGTTGGATCATGTTAGTATAAAGCAATGCAAGGTAGAAGGTGGTTGCGCTCGGTTCCTAATCAGCCTTAAACTTTTTTACCTACAATTTCAATGTAATTTTGACGTTGTGTAATCTCTTCAGAATGCAAGAGGAACTCAGTAATTTGTTATTACTGAAATTGATATATTACTTTAAAAAAAATTCTATCCCAGCAAGCACTGGCCTCGAAGCTTGGGTTTTCGTAAGTGTGGTAGATAGAATTGTAATAGTTAAGCATGGTCGAATCAATCTGAAAATTATTAGTTATTTTAGTAAAATAAAATTAAAATGGGTTAACTCAAGTCATCGTGCCATGATGAACTAAATAAACGCACACATACACATGACCTGTGTATGAGTATGAACCAAAGCTGTAAGTCGAGGCGTCCACTGAAGTGGCGGAAGTGTGACATCACATAACATGTCAAAATATCGAGTCAAAGTCTTGTGGCGTGAGGCCAACGTCGACAAGATATTTTGGCATGCTAGCAGATGTCACACCTCCGCCACATCAGTGGGCGCCTGGCCTGAGGCTTCATTTTCTGCATTATTGCGTCAGTCTTTTAACTAATTTTGAAGCGCACGGATTGGCTACTTGTTGCGAGAATCTTGAAACTTCGGCGAATTCACGACAATGGCGCAGTCGGTAGGTCTCTTATACGAATTCAGATCAAAACTACTTCACTAATTTATCATTACTATTCAACTGTACTTTTAACTCCAATCCTGTCATAAACGTCGACATCTGGGGATGCTCATCCTTATTTCATTCTAAAATTCCATGATAAGAAATTTACCATCTTTTAAAACTAATTACTTGTTCTTGTATTGTTCTCCATCTTTTCACAGGAAATCCTAAAAATCATTATCGATTTTTTTTAAACAGTTGACCACAACTTCGCTGCATTTCAGAAAAAGTCGCGCCCTTCGCTCGATATTGTCATTCCCATAATCTTTATATTCTCATAAATTGTACTGCCACTCTTGCTTGTTCAATTTGAACATCTTACAAAGAGCAACATCTTCTACTTTGAGCATCGGAACAATTTCATAAAACAAGACGACGTCTGATAATCCATAACTACTATTAATCATTACAATTCTTTACATTTATTATCACTTCCACAATACCATAAAATATATCCAGCACGGATATTAGAATAAGCAATAAGGAATTGCCGCAAAATTGCTTATTGCTTGCCTGTATATATTACAGAACAATAATACACGTCTTACTTCAAATTATAGTTTCAACTGAACATCGAATCGTTTGTCATTGTGCATGAATTACAAAAATATCTCCAAAACTCATATGTACAGCAAAAATCCATCGATGTCAATTCACTTACAATCGACATGTTTCAATTTGAAATAGCAAGGAAAGTTTGCGCGAAAGAAAGAGAGACAGAGAGAGAGAGAGAGAGAGAGAGAGACAAAAGATAGGAAAAAATACATGTAGCAGCAATTCACCTTAATGTGTATCTGAGATCACATGAGATCAACCTCCTTCTTGCTTTTATTTGTAATTTGTGATTCGTTGATATAAGACGGAAAAAGTTATGTAAAAAGGACAACTATTCCGCGTCAAAGTAAACCACGAAAATGCTGTTCCAAAGCTCTTCGCCAAAGTTGGATGAATTGGACGTAACATTGGTAACAATATTCTTCGTATAACAATGAAGTGAATCTTTGCCGACCAGATGAATGTATGGCTCCCTACGTATCTATTTGTACGTAAAAAACATGTTTTCAGGCAATTGATATCGCAGACGAACATTTAAATAGGATCAACACTCACTGGATCATTCACTTACTCTAAATATTTATTTCTTACACTGAAAGTTAATTTTGGTTTATACTACAAAACCGAAGGTAATACTCACAAATCCATTCGTTGTTTTCTGCAACGAAACTGGTTTGTATTTATTATGAAGGTACATTCGTAATTAATGGCACCCGCGCAACTGCCAAAAGCACGAAGCTTTTGTTGACACAGAAAGAATATTCGTACATTGTACGTAAACAATACAAAGAGCTACGAATATTTGGTCACAAATTAAAAAGAAACGTCCCTCTGCTGGTTGCATGAAGGACTGCCAGATCTACTTTATCGACTCGAAATGTAATTGACAAAAAAGCAATCCACGTGGAGTGTCCAGCATCTTTTTAATGTTTCTGACATTGGATGCGAATCTGAATTTTATGAAAGAGCTGATTCAGAATCCATGGTTGATCTCACTAGGCCAAGCTGACTCGTGAGAACAAGCTTGATTAATGAGCATGAAATTATAGCTCTTGACAGCGCTCTAATTTTTATTTTGGAATCGATAAATTATTCCCGCCCATACCAGCAGCAACACCATCATGCATGAGTGCGGTATAAAAGAGAAACAGCAATTGGCTGGTATTCACGAAATTCAATTCGTGCATTTTACAAGAAGGTGTAATGATAGCATTTCACCAAATTAAAGCATTATGAATGTTTCATACAATATACGAGACATTTGTTCTATGTACAAAATCCACGTTTACGAAACGCGTGAAAGCTACTTTACGAAAATAAATTTTCAGTGTATGAAATCATCGCTTGGGGTCGCTATGAGTCCACACAAATAACGTCACTGTAAATTGAGGAGAAATCTATCTCCTTCCCCTCTATCGCGTATTCCCTTACATAGTTTGCTAGAATTATTTAATTAATTACAGGATATCAACATTAATGCCGTGCTCTCCAAATCCTAGATTTAAAAAGGATTTAATTGAACGTCTGTTCCACTTCCAAAACGTATCCTATCTTGGCATTTCCACCTCCCAATTTCTTACACTAATGTAAATAATATCTATTCAATTTAATTCAATTAAATTAGTTCAGTTTGCTCAAATATATAATACCCATAATCGCGTGAAGTGCACATACCCATGTATGGGTACATTACTACTTATTTATATTTGCATTTTTCCCATCTCATTAACTCATATATGGGTCTAGTCAATTTCACCCATAAATGAGTATGTGCACTAATTGCGAATTTTGGTAAACTGAACTTATCGAGTACATAAACTTTTTCGTTTGTTAACTTCGACTAGTTCGATGTTGAAAATAATCATAATAATCCAACACAGAGCTTCAATAAAGGCGCATCTGCTTTAATCGATTCTTTTTAGCGATTTCTTCTTTCGTTAATAAATAAATAACTCAGTTGAAGAATCTTTTTTTTATTCCTTTATTATCGAGATTTTCAGCCATGAACGCAGTTCTGGCTGGACCGAGACTTTCTTTTGCGGACGACTTCAAGATTTACCTCAACATTCGCTCAGAAGCTGACGCGCATTTTCTGCAAGAACAGTTGGACTCTTTCGTTGAATGGTGCCAAAGGAATCGTTTGACCGTTAATCCTGAAAAATGCTCGGTTACTACGTTTTCTCGATTGAAGAATCCCATAGTCCACAATCATTCCTTCGCTGGAATTCTTTTGGAAAGAGTGGATCAAATTAAGGACTTGGGAGTTATTCTTGACTCCCAATTGACGTACAAGCAACATGTGTCATTCATAGTGAACAAAGCCTCGAAAAACCTAGGGTTTATTTTTCGTCTAACTAAAGAGTTCACCGACATTTACTGCTTAAAAGCGTTCTACTGTGCGTTGGTTCGACTTTGGAATACTGTTCAACTGTTTGGAGCCCTCACTACCAAAATGGAATCGAGAGAATTGAATCCGTTCAATGGCGATTTATTCGATTCTCACTACGACGGTTGCCATGGAATGATCCAATTCGTCTGTCAAGCTACGACAATTGGTGTCAACTAATTAGGCTGGATGCCCTAACTACACGAAGGAATGTTGTGAAGGCTCTTCTTATTTCCGACATTTTGCAGAATTGAGTGGATTGCCCCGAAATCCGAGGACAAATAAATTTCTTCGTGCGACCTAGAGCCTTGCGGAACAATCACCTGATGCAATCAATGCATCACCGCACTAATTACGGACAAAACAGCGCCATTACTGGCCTACAAAGGATTTTTAATCGGGTGGCAACGGAATTTGATTTCAACATTTCACGTGATACACTTCGGACTAGATTTTTTAATGTGTTTAGATAAGTTTTTAATGTGTTATTTGTATGTTAATGTTTTTTATGAGATCAAAAACACATCATTGGGGTAAAGAAGCCTGTTGATGTATGATATTAAATAAATAAATAAATGAATATATAAATAAACAAATAAATAACTACAAATATGATTTGCCAAACAAAAGTATCAAAACTAAAAAAAAACATGACTTTTTTGCTATTTTCAAAGTGTGCTTATACTTTCTGGAACAGTCTATTTGCGCTAAGGTAGAGGCCCCGTCGTTGAACCTGTTTCTCTGAATGCTATTTGCTGAAGCTAGTAATAATGAAATTTACTTAGGTTAATTAAATTGTTTTTTCTTGTTTCCTAAAGGAATTTTATAACACTTCCATTAATGTAGTGTTATGGATTTGTACGAAAAATCTTGGAGATAGAGCTGCCACACGGTATGTTTTGGGATAAATGCCTAACTGGTCCCTCCTACAGGTTCCACCGAGGACGTCCCGTTGGTTCCCGGAGGAGCCAATATGGTCAAATAGCCACGTTTAGTTTATAATAAGGTTTGTGATGAAAACCTAGCAGGGATAGCTGTAACATGGAATGTTTTTCGGAAAATAAAGAGTTAAGCTCATCCAAGATCCGTTACCTGAACCTGTTTTAAGGAAATTTCCATATCTCAGTCAATTTAAGGCCGATTCTTGTAATCGACATTTCATTCGCTTGGTAAATAATTTGTCTTCTCGTGTGTTCACTTGATGATGCTGATGATGAGATTCTACCATCTATTGTAGCAAGGCAACTTTCCATAGCAATGGAATAATCTGAAAAACGATTTGATCAGGATTCTATTGTTGTTTGTGATCTTCAGCATTGCTTACCTTGAAAGCAAAATTGGTTAGAGTTTATTCCGTTCTTTATTGCTCAGTGTTGTCTCGATGTTACTGCATTTGAAGAGTTGACTTCCCAAGTAGCACACTACAGTCATAATTAGTTGTAGTAACTTGATTATAACTTAGCAAGTCATATTTATGTTATCTCAACCGAATGGCAACAAGTGTGCCACTTGGGTTTAGGATGACCATATGATATTGCTCGTGGTCATAGGATAGGGACAAGAACAGAAAGGAAAAAGGATTAGTGATTGGTAACACGCTATGCGCATGTAAGAATTTCATAGTGATATTCTCACAACGGCCGTTCAGAATGGTTTTACGGATGCATATAAGAGATCATTCCCGTTGACTTTTCGCTCGTTTACTCAATTCCATCATGTTTGGTTATAGAATACAAGAAACGTTTTACAACGTGCTTCATTTGGGAATAACAGGCCAATGATCCCCCATCGCATCTTCAAGTGATCATTACAAGCTCTCCATTTGGTTCAGGCACTTTTGAACGTTGATGGGGTAGCCGATTCACACATGAAACCTGCCACGCCCAACTCGACATAACGCGCCCATACCCCTTTCTGAACCGAAGAGCAGGGTGGAGAATTCCGAGGATTATTTCATCAAAAGCCTACTGAGAACTTCATGGCAGTTCGACAGAAACATCCATGAGTAATTTGAGGTTAAACTTAAAAATTGGATTGACACTAATAATATTCGGGGGCATAAAAATTCCATGGAAATTTTTCGAATGTTAACAACTACAGTATAGACGAAATTACCAAATGCATCTACCGCTTTGAACTGCGTTGAATTTATAAATTTTCAACTACAGTCTTCAAAATGGCACCAGAATAGGCATGTTAGAAGGTTTGGCAAAAATGTTGTTTTTGAGTAATTTAAAATTGAATAGTTCTACAAGAATTAATTCTTCGGCAAAATTATTCATTCTTATGAAATTTTTGTAATCTATAGAAGAAAAAAAAATTAAAAAAAATTTCTAATGGTGGATCAGATGTAATTTTGAAAACTGTGTTTCAACTCAACCAAATCGCCAAATCAGTAAATTAAAATACATATTATATCATGAACAAAAATGTTCATTTCATTCCATGCAGGTTTTAATATTTAAAGAAATGAAAATGCAAAGCAACTTATTTTCCAAATACCTACTAAGCGCACAAAAAAAAAAAAGAAATGGAGTTAATAAATCAACTTTTTACAAAAAAACACCGCAATATACTAGTTTTGTGCACATGCCTGCTAGTGAATTCCTAAGAGGGCCCTCTGCGTTCTAATTTCGATTGTGATATATTCTACCCCGAACGATATCTAGGTTCACAGGCGTAGCCAGAGAGAGGGCAGGTGGGGGCGACTGCCTCCCTGGTTGGGAATTCAAATTTAATCTTTGTGAAATAGATTCGGAAACACAATCATCTCCCGAAAAAAATGTCATTTCGGGAAATGGCGTCTGGAAAATAGCCTTTTGGGAAATGGCGTTTGGAAAATTACCTCTGAGAAATTACCTCTGAGAAATTACCTCTGAGAAAAAACCTCTAGGAAATTATCTCGGGAAAAAAGCCTCTAGAATATGGACTTTGGGAAATAGTATCTGGAAAAAACGGGATAGCAGTAATTGCCCAGCAAAAACGTAAGGACTAGAAACAACTCAGGAAAATGGCGACTTTTGAATATGCTGGTTTCAGAAAAGTGATGATTTTCCGAAAACAAGAAGCACACCGATTTACTCTGGAAAATAGGTCAATCCGGGAAATGACCTCTGGGAAAAGGATTCCTGGAAATGGCGTCTAGAAAATAGTTCCCGAAATAATTTCCCGAATAAAGAAAGACAGTATCCGCTCTGAAAAATAGCCATTCCGGAAAAAGGCTTCTGGGAAAAGACCCCTGGAAAATGATTTCAGGAAAGCATACATTTTCCGAAACAACGAGGACAGAGATCTCTTTTGGTCATTCCCTGGAATTGGCCTCTGGGAACTAATCTATATATATAAAAATGAATGTTTGTTGACGCTAAAACTCGAGAACTGCTGAACCAATCTTGACGGTGTTTTCGGATGATTCGTTCCTTTTTGACCAACAAAGTTTCAGAGAAACTCAAAAGTTGGGAAATATTCAAGGAAAACTCGGAAAATCGGAAAATAAAAACAAGCATTTTTCTATGCTAAAATATCAAATTTTGTTTGTATAAATCAGATGTTGTTTGTCAAAAATGCAGAAAAATCACAAATAAATTATTTTCAACATAATAAATTCAAACTTCTTCCCTTTCAAACTGAGGAAACTTCAAGAAAAACCCAATTTCCAATAATCAGTTAATAGAACATCTTTAATTCAGATGCCAGTGCTAAATTGTCACATTGAAAATGCACAAAACGTTGTTGTTTTGGAAAGTTTCTTTATGTTATCTTACAGCACCGTAATCAACTCATGTCGGTCCGGAAAGACATCATACAAATATCAACAATTTTTCATGTGTTGGAACTTCAAAAAAAAATGACTTCAGTATTTTAACATAATACACCAATTAAAGTGGCTAATCGATCACAGATTATCAATAACATGAAATGACTGCCGATTGTCATACTTTTAAAAGCCATAATTGAAAATATCCAAGTTCTTCAGAATGAAAATTGACTGTCCCTCTCAGATTGACTAAAACAATGAAGGACATTTATGCAATTTATAAAAAAAGCGATGTTAATATAGAATACCAATTTATTGTGTGAATCGATTTTAAAGATATTGCAAGCAATGAATTAATATTAGACGGAACGAAGTCCGTTGGGTCAGCTAGTACCGATATACAATAGTTTGGAATTTGGATAATGTCTATAGACTGAGAATCGATGCTCAACACAATTTTGAAATCCAAGATGGCGGCTTACGGTTGCCATATCGTGAAAAAAGGCCCCCCCTCCTCCCATTTAAATCCTGGCTACGCCCATGTTTAGAGACTGTCTAGTTATGATATGCGGCGATTGAGTATAATTATTATCCTATCTCAATAGTTTATTGATTTATGAACTACATTTAACCATTAAGTAATAAATCAGCTTATCATGTCGGTATTAAACACTATGAAAAAATTAAAAAAAAACTAATTTTTAACAGACGCAAACTCTTGAGCGAAGTGTATGTAAAGTTGATATATCGGAAATCTTACGGATCAAATAGTCGTTAACTGTGATTTTTATCAATATACCAACTTTACATCCTATAAGGTACAGTGGGGTAAGCGAAAAGTGTAGGGAAAAGGGTATACCCACTTTACTCCTTCAAAAATAGTTACTCGTTCAAAATATTTCTGAAGGGAAGTACAAAAACAACTTACACTGGGAAAACAAATCCGCACAATTCCGTAGAGATTGTGTATAGTGTTTCATTTCAAATTAGAAATATATCAGGGAAAAATCCTGAGAGGGGGATACAGAATTCCGGAGGGGGACCCTAGGCACCCCCACTAGTTACACCAATGCTAGTACTAGTCTTGATCTAATGAACAACTTTACTACTGATAATAAGGAGTGTATCGAAAATAAGCTATCCACAAACGTTCTTTCAAATTATGTTGAAAACCGATATTTAATTCATACAAAAAATTGATCCTTTATTATATGAGGTTACACTTGATCATAGTGAAGACCGAATGAAATTTAAGTCATTCCTTCACGAATTTTCAAACTTTGGAACGAATGCTCTTCATCAAGTTCCGGACAAGTGTTGCATCGCATTTTTTGGACGCTTGAGCCCAAATTTTTTTGAGCTCCTGCATGGTCCCAGCTGCTTTACCAGTCTTCTTGAAGACCCTTTTCATGATTGCCCAGTAACGTTCGATGGGTCGAAGCTGAGGGCAATTTGGTGGATTGATATTTTTCTCAACGAAATCTATACCCTTTTCCGCAAGCCAATTGAGCGTGGTTTTGGCAAAGTGAGCCGACGCTAAATCCAGCCAAAACAGTGGAGGTGTACTATGCTTCTTATATAAAGGCAACAATCTCTTCTGGAGACACATATTGCTTGCCATACCAGTACCTTTCGACCGAATTTCTCCACTTGAATCGACCTGTCCGCATCGCTCAGATCCTCCCCAACGACGGCAGTAAAGTATTGTGTTCCTGGAAGAGTTTTTGAGTCCTTCTTTACATAGGTCTCATCGTCCATCAAAACGCATGCATCCGGACGCTGCAAAAGACGCGAATACAATTTCCGGGCCCTTGTTGCTGCTCGCTTCGCAATCACGTATTGACATTGATTTGTTCTTTGTGATTAGAGATACCAGTTTCTGCTCCAGTTTCGGGTTGGAAGAACCGGGTTTTCTGCCTCTTCCTGGTAGCTCATCCAAAGAATAGTGTTCCCCAAACTTATTAATGATGGTTTTAACACTCGCATGATGAATTCCAAACCGCTTCGCCAATTTTCGCATAGTAATACCCTTCTCACTTGGCCATGTGTCCAGAACCTTAATTTTCACTTCCTTTTCAATACGCGACATTTTGAAAACGCAGAATTTGAACCGCACAAACAAGTGAACAAAAGAAAGCTGACAGTCAAACGCACAGCATGCAGTGTTCAGAGCATAAAAAACCATCACAAAAACATGCGTACAACGCAAATGTATGTGGATAGCTTATATTCGATACACTCCTTAACTTTCTAAAATTCCATGTTGAAACCAATTGGGTCAAATCCTATTGGCCACGGGTTTCCATTAGCGCGATTTGCTGCTCTTGATTTATGTATTTCAAGAACGGTTAAAGTGATTTTTTAAATGGAGGACATTTTTGACCCTATGTATGTGAAATCACGTTTTCATTTATAGATTCATTTGTGTTATGTGAAAAAGTCTACTATCGATAGTTTGGTCTAAGGACTTTGGACTTGTACCATTTTATAGAAATTTATAGAAAAAAATTCATACTTGGGTATATTCGCAATCGAAGCGCAATAATCAATTTCCACTTTGTAAATATTACCTCCGATAAAATTATCAAAACACGCCCACCCTACCATACGGGGCTTTGTGAGGAGCTCTAGTCAGCTCTAGTTCTTCTTTCTC
>JASCZW010021797.1:0-10105 GCA_034211315.2 Aedes japonicus
TTCACTAGCTGATCACTGTGCGAGCGTTGCTAGCCGCAACTAAATGAATGGGACATTACATAGAACTGACGCTTTTTTTAATGAGTTTTTTTTTTGAGTAATTTGGAGTTCAAACTTCTATCAGAACATTTTTCTCACCCAGACAATACACAGTTTGTGGCTTAGTTACCTTGATAACTCCCAGGATTGGTTGAAATTTGTGTTTGAATTCACCATAGAAACCTCCACATGCCATATTTTGGTTCCATTTGTTTGATTAGTTCTTGAGCTATGCAGAAAATAGTGTTTCATTTTGTATGAGAGCCCTCTTCTGAAGCGGGAGGGGTGCTCAAACTATAATAAGATCCTTTCCCAGACCCAAAACCCCTGCATACAAATTCTGTATAGCGGTAGGGATAGTTCTCATGTTCGGTTTAAATTTGTGTTTCGTATGTATGGTAGCCCCCTTTTCAGAGTGAGGAGCGGTCTTTAATTACCATAAAAACATTTCTTGCCTTCAAAAACTCACCCATACCAATTTTGGTTCCATTTGCTTGATTAGTTTCTCGGAGCTTGATGGCAAGTACAATTTCGATTGTTCTCATTTGGCTTATGGAGAGCTACCCCTCCATCCACTTTCCATTCCAGATATGGTCGGAAGAGTTATGCAGAAATCTAGTTCCATTTGTAGAGACTCGCCCTTCTCCTATAGACGGGAGTCTCAAATCACCATATGAAACATCCCTTCAAAACTTCCAAATGCAGATATGGTATCAGTTCTCTATTAGTTTGGTATGCAAGGATGTGGTTTCATTTGAATGAGAGTCCCCCCCTTTTCAGAGGGAGGAGGGGTCTCAAACCACCATAGAATACATTTCATGCCTTCAAAAACCACGTCACATACTAAATTTGGTTCCATTTGCTTGATTAGTTCTCGAGTCATACAGAATAGTGTATTTCATTTGTATCGGAGCCCCCCCCCCCTTTAGGATGAAAAGGGGTCTCAAACCAACATAGAAACATTTTTTGTCTTAAAAAACCACCACATGCTATATTTTGTTCCGTTTGCTTGATTAGTTCCCGAGTTATGCAGAATATTGTGTCTTATTTGTATGGGAGCCCCCCCCTTTTATGACGGGGAGGGTTCTGAAGCTACCATAAAAACCTTTTTTGCCTTCAAAAACTCACACATGCTAAATTTGGTTTCTTTTGCTTGATTAGTTCTCGAGTTGTGTAGAAATTTGTGTTTCATTTGAATGGGAGCCCCCCTTTCTAGTGAAGGGAGGGGTCTCAAACTATCATAAGATTATTCTCCGGCCCCAAAAATCTCTGCATACAAAATTTCACGCCGATCGGTCCTTCCGCTCGCAAGTTAAATCGTGACAAAGGAAACCACAACTCATTTTTATTATATAGACTAGCTGAACCCGGTGCGTGCGCGCGACGCTTGCAACTAAATGAAAGAAAATTCGATAGAACTGGCACGTTTATGGTTTTTTTCGAAATGAGTTTTTTTTTCTTGACTAAGCAGGGGTTCAAACTTCTATCAAAACATGCTTCTTATCCGAGAAACACACGTTTGTGTTTAAGTAAGCTGTTGTATGGGAGCCCTCCCTTCCAGAGGGGGGTGGTTTCTCAAACCACCATACAATCATTGCCTTCAAAACCCCCACATTCCAAATTTGGTTCCATTTGCTTGATTAGTTCTCGAACCATCGCACTGGGCTCATCGATTATAATAAAAATTTGAGTTTAATTTGTTTTAAGCCCCCCCCCCCCCACTTTAGAGAGGGGAGGGGTCTTGAACTACCATAGAAACATTCTTGCCTTCAAAACCCCCCACATGTCAAATTTGATTCGATTTGTTTGATAGTTCTCGGGTTATGAAGAAATGTGTGTCTCATTTGTATGAGAGCGCCCCTTCCTGAGAGAGTAGGGGTCTCAAACAATCATAAGAACCTTCCCCAGCTCCAAAAACCCCTTCATATAAATTTTCAATTTCATTTGTATGAGAGACCCTTCTTTCAGTTAGCCGAGGAGTCTCAAACCACAATAGAAACATTTCTTGTCTTCGAAAACCTCCATATGCCAAATTTGGTTCCATTTACTTGGTTAGTTCTCGAGTTAGGCAGAAATTTGTGTTGTTTTTGTATGGAAACCCCCCTCCCTCCCCCTTCCAGATGGCGGAGGAGTCTCAAACTTCCATAGAAACATTTCTCTACTCCAAAAACCTCCACATGCCAAATTTGGTTCCATATGCTTGATTAGCTCTAGAGTTTATGCACAAATTTGTGTTTTATTAGTATGTGAGCCCCCTCTTACAGAGGGCGGAGGGGTCTCGAATTACCTTAGAAACATTTCTTGCCTTCAAAAACCTCTACCTGTCAAATTTGGTTCCATTTACTTGATTAGTTCTATAGTTATGAAGAAACTTGTGTTTCATTTGTATGAGAGCCCCCTCCCTACCAGAGAGGGAGGAGGGGTCTCTGAACTACCGTAGAAACATTTATTGCCTTTAAAATCACCACCAAATTTGGTTCCATTTGCTTTATTAGATCTAGAGTTATGAAGAAATTTCAGTTTCATTTGTATGACAGCACCCCTTCTAGGAGAGGGGAGGGGTCTCCAAACTACCATCCAAACATTTTTCGCCTTCAGAAAACCCCACATGCCAAATTTGGTTCCATTTGCTTGATTAGTTCTTGATATATGCAGAAACTTCTGTTTTATTTGTATGGGAGCCTCCCTTTCCAGAAAGGGGAGGGGTCTCAAACTACCATAGAAACATATTTTGCCTCCAAAAACTTCCGCATGCTAAATTTGGGTTCCTTTGCTTGATCAGTTCTCGAGTTATGCAGAAAAATGTGTTTCATTTGTATCGGAGCCCCCCTTTCAGAGGAGGGAGGGGTCTCTTACTATCTTAAAACGTTCCCCGGCCTCAAAAACTCCTGCGTACAAATTTTCATGCCAAACGGTTCTTCCGCTCGCGAGTTAAATCGTGACAAAGGAAAGCCCAACTCATTTTTATTATATAAGACTAGCTGAACCCGGTGCGAGCGTTGCTACGCCTGCAACTAAATGAATGAAACATTTCATACAACTGGCACTGTTTAATGAGTTTTTTTGAGTAATAAGGAGTTCAAACTTCTGTCAGATACATTCTTCTTGCCAGACAATATCAGTTTGTGGCTTAGTTACCTGACAATTCTCAGAATTGGTTGAAGTTTGGTCTTGAATTCACCATAGAAACAGTTCTTGCCTTCAAAACACCCCACATGTCAAATTTGATTCGATTTGCTTAATTAGTTCTCAGGCTATGCATGAAATTTGTGTTTCATTTGCTATGCGAGCTGGAGAGGGTAGTGGTCTCAAACAATCATAAGAACCTTCCTCAGCCCCAAAATACCTGCATACATATTTTCACTACGAGAGGTCAGACAGACAGTAACACAGAAATCCATTTTTATATAGATAAAAATCCTGTTTCCAATAACCCCCATATGCCAAATGTGGTTTCATTTACTTGATTAGTTCTCGAGTTAAGCAGAAATTTGCGTTTTATTTGTATGAGAGCCCTCCCCCATTCAGAGTGGCGAAGGGGTCGTCAAACCGCCATAGAAACATGTCTTGACCTCCAAAAACCTTCACATGCCAAATTTGATTTCATTTGCTTCATTGGT
The DNA here is from genome assembly GCA_034211315.2 of Aedes japonicus. Classification (NCBI taxonomy): domain Eukaryota; kingdom Metazoa; phylum Arthropoda; class Insecta; order Diptera; family Culicidae; genus Aedes; species Aedes japonicus. The sequence continues at coordinate 3,660 of JASCZW010021797.1, forward strand.
TCTCGAGTTATGTTAAAATTGTGTTACATTTCTATGGGACTCCCTCCTTCCAGAGGGCGGAGTGGTCTTAAACCACCATAAGAAACATGTAGTCTCCTTTCAAAAATCCTCCACCTGCCAAATTTGGTTCCATTTGCTTGATTTGTTCTCGAGTTATGCAGAAATTTGTGTTTCATTTGCATGAGAGCTCTCCCCCTCCTTCAGTAAGGCGGAAGAGTCTCAAACTGACCATAGAAACATTTCTTGCCTTCGAAAACCTCCATATGCCAAATTTGGTTCCATTTTCTTGGTTAGTTATCGAGTTAGGCAGAAATTTGTGTTGTTGTTTGTATGGGAAACCCCTCTCTCCCCCATTCCAGATGGCGGAGGGGTCTCAAACTTCCATAGAAACATTTCTCTCTTTCAAAAACCTCCACATGCCAAATTTGGTTCCATATGCTTGATTAATTCTTGAGTTATGCACAAATTTGTGTTTTCATTAGTATGAGAGCCCCCTCTTACAGAGGGCGAAGAGGGGTCTCGAGTTACTTTATGAAACATTCGTTGCCTTCAAAAACCTCTACTGTCAAATTTGGTTCTATTTACTTCATTAGTTCTAGAGTTATGAAACTTGAATTTCATTTGTATGGAGCTCGCCCCCCCCTACCAGAGAGGGAGGAGGGGTCTTGAACTACCGTAGAAACATTTATTGCCTTCAAAATTCCTCCACATGCCAAATTTGTTTCCATTTGCTTTGATTAGATCTAGAGTTATTATTAAGCAAATTTCAGTTCCATTTGTATGACAGCACGACTTCTAGGAGAAGGGAGGGGTCTCAAACTACCATAGAAACACTTTCCGCCACCAGAAAACCCCACATGCCATATTTGGTTCGCATTTGCTTGATCAGTTCTTGATATATGGCAGATACTTCTGTTTCATTTGTATGGGAGCCTCCTTTCTAAGAGTGGAGGGGTCTCAAACTTCCATAGAAACATTTCTTGCCTCCAAAAAACTTCCGCATGCTAAATTTGGTTTCTTTGGCTTGATTAGTTCTCGAGTTGTGTATAAATTTGTATTTCATTTGTATGGGAGCCCCTCTTTCCAGTAGAAGGAGGGGTCTCAAAGCATCATAAGATTATTCTCCGGCCACAAAAATCTCTACATACAAAATTTTACCCTGATCGGTCCTTCCGCTCGCGAGTTAAATCGTGACAAAGGAAACCCCAACTCATTTTCATTATATAGATTTTCCCATAGATATGTTGCCTGACCAATTGACGTATAGAAGAGTAGGCTGTAAATTTGAGCGAAGATGACGTTTTCTGCATCCGTCATGATCGTTTTTAAGGAATAAAATATCATGATTTCGACCAGAAATAATATCCAAAGTATACCAAAGAGATTCAAGATGGGCTTAGCTTTCGAAGAACTTCCGAATTATTAAAGGAAGGCGCAGTGTTGTTCTCCGCCTTGTATTGGCCTCGTGACTAAATCATTTCAAAAATATCGCTCATAGCGAGGGATTTTTATTATTGGCAGAGAGTAGAGTGAAAAATTGTAATTAAAAAAACATTAGTGGTGGGTTATATAAGAAATATAACCGCAAGGTTCACGTAGGACCGCGCTGGTTTATATTAAAAATGGTATCATCGAATTTATATGTATCACACAAAAATACAGTACGAAGCAAAATTCTTAAGAGGAGATGAGCGACAGTTATGAAATCAGACACCGGCAACAAATTAAAATAATTTAGCAGCTGAGGGGTGTTGCTGTTTCTGTATTTATCATGACATGAAACTAAATGAAATAAAAAGAAGAAGACATTTTGAACCATTTGTTATCCGTTTTTGAAGACCCGGATAGGGAAAACATACTTTGAACCAGTTTGTACGAGGATTTGTATGGGAGCAAGAGTGGGAAATTGTTTTCGTTAAATAAAGGAACTATTTAAACTAATCGCACTTAGTTGCAAATTCAATGCAGACATATTGTAGGTTTTTTTTGATCAAATGATGTATGAATGAAGTAACTGTGTTCAGTTGAACGAGAGTTATTAGCGGTCCAAAACCTTTCACTTTCGCGTAACGCTCTCATTTTTCAAAATTTTGACATTACACCCGGTATAGAAAAGAGAAACTCAGGACCGAGCTTGCAGCTATCCAAGTCCATCCGCTGTACAAGCTGTGCAGTAATGGCATTAAGGTGATGTGCTCGACGGAGGCTGACTACCATGCTATCGGCGCTCACCTTGTCGCGAAAAAACACGAATTCTACACTCACGATGTGCCCGGAAGCAAGCCAATGAAGGTGATTCTGCGTGGCCTCCCAGAACTCACTCCGGAGTCAATCTTCGCCGAGCTGCAAGCGGTGGCACTGAAACCTCAAAAGGTGTTTCCCATCAGGTGCCAGCAACATGGAAACTACCGGGACCAACTCTATCTGGTTCACCTTGAGAAGGGATCCGTCACGATGGCGGAACTGACGCAAACACGGGCTCTTTTCGACATCATCGTCGAGTGGGACCGGTATCGTCCAAGACAGCACGACGTGACGCAACGTGGCAACTGCCTTGCGTTCGGCCACGGAACTCGTAACTGCCACATGAAATCGCGATGTGGCAAGTGTGCCGGAGCATACGCCACCAAGGAATGTGCCCCGATGTAAGAAGGTGCGCAAGTGAAGTGCGCAAATTGTGGTGCAAACCATGAGAGCAGCAATCTAACCTGCCCAAAACGTACTGAAATTTGGCGATCCGCAAACAGGCGTCAACTAAGTCCCGGCCTGGGAAACGCCGTCCGCTACCTCGACTGGATGAAGAAAATTTCCCGACGCACCGGTACCAGGTGCCAAATCTGTTACCGATCCCATTGAATTACCGCCAAGCAAACCACCCATCAGCCTCCGCTCAGCATCGATTTGCAGCAGCCGCCACCGCCTCCACGCCGGCTCCTCCTCCAGGCTGGGGCAATCCGAGTTGCAGTACCTCCACGCAACCACAAGTCAATGGACAGCTCTACGACTTGGAGCAAATGGTAGAGTTCGTCTAAGAGCTCTACCGCCAACTACGTTCCTGCCGCTCGAAGGAGGAACAGCTCAAAGCAGCCACATCCGTGACGATGAAATTTATTCTCAAATATGGACCATAATCACACAATCAACATCGTCAATTGGAATGCTTGTTTCATCCGGAACAAAACAATCGAGCTCGGTGACTTTCTTAACAGGAAGGCCATAGACATCGCCATCGTCACCGAGAAACATCTCAAGCCGAAACTCACCGTTTTCATCCCAAGATACCGGATTGTGTGACTCGATCGTAGCGGCTCTAGTGGAGGAGGAGTTCCGATCGCCCTGCGCTACAACATCAACTGCCATCTGCTTCCGAGCTTCCAGCTGCAGTCTATCGAAGCTATTGGAATCGAGGTCGAAACTACCGTCGGCCCTATTACCATCATCGTGGCCTATTGTCCCAAGCAAGCCAGTACCACCACGAAACGACAACGGCCCTACGAAACGATATCCTTAAGCTAACTCGGAGGCAGGAGCAGTTCATCATCGCCGGCGACATGAATGCGAAACACGAAAGCTGGGGGAACACCCGAAGGAATCGGAACGGAACTATTCTACAGGAAGACCTTGAAAAGGGCCATTACACCGTCCTGGGCCCAGATTCGGGGTCCATTCGACAATCGACATCTTCCTAACCAACATGGGGAACAACATCGCCCAGCCGATCGTACACCAGGAGCTCAGCTCGGACCACTATCCGGTGGTGGCCGAAGTTGGCTCCTCGGTCAACCGGCATCGAATCACCAGACGAAACTACCATCGCACCAGTTGGAGAGGTTCCGACAACACGTTGACGACAACATCGATTTCGACATGCACCTTGATTCGATTGATGACATCGACCGGCAGCTGCAGGGCATCGAGCAAGCTATCTCCCAGGCCCGGGAGCAACATGTACCGGTGATAGATCAGGTGAGCAACTCTGTACCCATTGATAGACCCACTAAAGAACTTATTCAATTGCGCAACGCCATTCGAAGGCAATACCAGTGAAATAGTTTGCCAACGCTAAAAAGTTACTGCAATCGAGTGACAAAAATTATCACGACCTGAATGGTGGACCTTAAGAATAACAATTTTGCCGACAAGATCCGCTTTTTCCCAGATTGTGCAAAGCCAAGACCCATTTCACCGTTGATCCCATTAGACAGCAAAGGCTCTAAGGATCGCTTGATAACTCCTGCAGAGAAGATTGCCGAGATAGGTCAACACTCCGCCAGCTCTCACATATCTCACACAAAACATCGTCAGTCCATACGAAGCTGCCGGTAGCGCGCTTATTACTAACATCTATTCAAGCCCCAACGACTTCACAGAGGAGTTGGAAATCTCAGCTGATGAATGTTGACTCATAACAAAGGCTCAAAGACCATTAGGGCCCCCGGTTTCGATAATATCATGAACTTGGAGCTCAAGCAGATTGAGCCCCCAGTTCTATAACCATCTGGCGATGGTTTTCAACTAATGCCTCCGACATAGCTACTTCCCTCGTGTTGGAAGTCAGCCAAAGTCATCCCCATCCGGAAACCTGGGAAAGATCCTTCATGTTCCAAGAGCTATAGGCCCATAAGCATTCAGCACTGCCTGACATCGGATCACCAGATCATCCGAGTCTGGTTCCCCGCCCCTAGGATTTTCAGAGTTGTAGTTTTAGTTGTAGATAAAGGTAGGTTATCAAATTTTAAAACTACCAATGCCCCAAGGGCTGAACTGAAACTCAATGCGGCAAAGACTCAGGTCATCATATTTCCACACTCCAACTCTCCCAAAATTGTTCCGCCGAGAGAATTGTAAAATTAGCCTAAACAACACAATGGTGGAATGGGCCAATGCAGCTATCTATCTTGGCGTTACAATAGACAGCAAGCTTATCTTTAGGGAACAGGTTGAAAAAAATGTCACAAAATGTAAAGTTCTGTTGAAGCTACTATACCCATTGATTAAAAGGTCTACATTATCCCTGAAAGACAAACTTGCTGTCAACAAGCAAATCATGCTTCCAGTCATCGAGTACGGCATGCCAATCTGGGAGAATTGCGCTAAAACACATCACCTGAAACTTCAGCGTGTTCAAAATAAGTTCCTCAGGATGATCCTGAACACCCCTCCGAGGACAAGAACATCTGAGGTCCACCGTCTGACCGAGATAAAAATGCTCGACGATCGCTTTAGTGAGTCTGTCAATCGGTAAAGAGCAGGCTGCCTGACATCGGATCACCAGGGTTATTCGGAATCTGGATCCCAACCCCTAGGATTTTCAAATTGTAGCTATAGTATTAGTTTAAGTAGGTTATAAAATTCATAGCAACAAAAGTCCCCAAGTGGCTGATCTGTAAAACTAGTGAAAACATGAAAAACATCAAACATATAAAACACATAAAACATTTAAAACAAAGCTGAAGAGCCCAGTGGGCTAAAACACTTAAAATTGTTATTTAGTATATAAGACAGAGAATGAAAAAAAATCAATTTTAGTAGTAGGTAATTGATTCATTCGTTCAACAGTAACCGTCTAAACACAATGACAACGGAAACGGAACGGAAAACGGCAATTTTGATAGTTGCTGCAAATGACTTCGATTGTCCAATTAGAATCGGCTTGGATCTAGTCTGTTTTCTTTCCGAAAGCAGTCATACTCAGATCGGGCTTTGCCGTTTTCCGTTGCCATTATCATTGTGTTTGGGCCATAACGATGCTGCGCGAAGCAGCAATGTGCCAGTATTGGTCAGGTAGCTGATGCCTTTATCGACTTTGGCTAGGTAACCTTTGCTAAGCAGCCATTTGTGAATTTGATGCAAGCCTAGTTGTAAGCAATCTTTTGATCAGTTGAGCAGGATGCAGAGTATAAGCCAACAACCATCATCTTCGCTAATAACTTTCCAGAATATTGTACCTAGGAACATGAAGGCGCTCAATCAAAGTCAGCTACAATGGCCGACGAACTGGCGCTATTGAACGCATTTTTCACGTCAAGGGTGACCACTGCACAGTAGCGGACTTCTCGTCACTTGCGCTGAATTTCCAGTTCGACCGTCTTGTTAACGGACAACATAGCAACTACCGTCGACCAGGGATTGTCGAAAAACACAGAGTAGTGCAAAATAGGCAAGTGCTTCACTCATTTCAAGTGTGCGTCTCCTGTTTCAGAAGAGCGCACAAAACGAAACGTGCGAGAGATTTCGTAGCAGCACGAGAGACAGATAACCGCACATGCACTTCTCTTCAGAGATAAAGAAGTAATGCACAGTGCTCTACTCTGTGCCTTTACTCTGCTCTTTGCCCATGTTTGCGCAGTAAATGTATAGCAACATTTTTTTAATGCTAGTAACAAAAAGGCATTAATATGGGTCTATGAGGCAAAATATTATTAAAATACAAATCAGAACGAAGT
>JASCZW010021798.1:0-10101 GCA_034211315.2 Aedes japonicus
TTATCTCGTGTTAACAGGTTGCCGTTTGATATGTGAATTAAGGGTCGTTGCTGAAAGTTCGGAAAGCCAATCGGGATCTGTGCGTATTATATAACCACTATAAAATAGCCAGTTTGAGGTAGACCATACTGTTCAGTTGCCACGAATAAAAACTTATCAAATACCGTGCCAATCTAGTTCCCTGCCCTTTGGTACAGAAAGGGGTCTGGGCGCGTTCTTCGGAGTTGTTTTCGGCAGATTTCATGTGTGAATAGGCTGCTACATCATCGTTCTAATGTGCCTGAACCAAATGGACAGCCTGTAATGATCAGTTGAAGATTCGATGGGGGATTATTGCCCTGATATTTCAAATTTTAACACGTAAAGGGTGTCCACGATGAAATTGCCACACTATGAAATTGCTCTAACTTTTTAACCGTTGAGTAGAATTTAATGAAAATGTGGGTGGATTTAGTTCATAGTGCATTATTTACATCCAGCAAGTTTTAAAGTCCTGTGATCAAAACTCGCGAAAATGGAGTCGAAAGAACAGCTCGTGCGTGATAAAATCTTGCGCATTCATCACGAGAACAAGGATCTCTCGCATCGTTCCATCGCTAAAACGTTGGGAATCGCGAATTCCACGGTGTCGCAAGTGATTAAGCGGTTCGAGGAACGGTTGACCACCGATCGGAAGCCCAGAAGTGAAGGAAAAAGTATTCCGTACAACACCAAAAATCACAACCGCGTAGTTGGGGTCTTCAACCGATACCCGAACGCCTCCGTTCGGGATGTGGCTAAGAAGCTGCACCTAAGCCGAAGTTTTGTCCAGAAGGCCAAAACTAAGGCTGGGCTTCGAACGTTCAAGGTACAAAAGGCCCCTAATCGCGACGAGAAGCAGAACAAGTCCGCCAAAACCCGTGCCAGGAAGTTGTACCTCAACATGCTGACGAAAGTTGAATGCTGCATCATGGACGACGAAACATATGTGAAGGCCGACTTCAAACAGATCCCCGGCAACCTGTTTTTCACGGCCGAGGATAAGTTCAGCGTTCCGGAGCATGTCCGCACTCAGAAGATGTCCAAATTTGCGAAGAAATTCCTGGTTTGGCAAGCCATCTGCACGTGCGGGAAGCGGAGTGCCCCTTTCGTGACCCAGGACACGATGAACGGACAGGTGTACATAAAAGAGTGCCTCCAGAATCGGCTGCTTCCTCTCCTGAAGGCCCACAACGTCCCAACAATCTTCTGGCCGGATTTGGCCTCATGCCACTACTCCAAGGACGTGCTGAAGTGGTATGCGGACAATAAGGTCAATTTCGTGCCGAAAATGTTCAACCCTCCCAACACTCCGGAGCTCCGCCCCATCGAGAAGTACTGGGCGATTATGAAGCAGCACCTTCTTAAACGACCTAAGGTAGTAAAGACAGTCGAGGAACTGAAGAAAGTATGAACTGAACTGAAGAAAGTACATGCAAAAAACGGTTGATTCACAGGTTGTGCAGAATCTTATGGCCGGGGTTAAGGCCAAGGTGCGGGCATTTGCGTATGGACGGTTAATAAAATACGAATAAAATGGTAAAATGAAGTTTAATAGTTATTTCTCAATCCCTGAACATTTTATGGCAATCGGATGAAAACTCGAATTTTGCGAATCAATTTTGTGTGTGGCAATTTCATCGTGGACACCCTTTAGTAAAATGTTCCTTGTCTTCTATAACTAAACGTGATGGAATTGAGTAAACGAGTGGAAATTAACCGGGAATGATTACTCATATGTATCCGTTGAACCATCCTGAAAGGCCGTTAGGGAACGTCCATTAATTACTTCACACAAAAATTGACTTCTTTTAACCCCCCCCCCCCCTACCCCCTTGTCACGTTTTTTGTATGGACCTCCAAATTTTTTTGTATGGATCGTCACGTTTTCTCAAACCCCCCCTCCCCCCTTACTGCGTGACATAATTAATGGACCTTCCCTTGTGAGAATATCACCATGAAAGCTTTGCATGCGCAATGCATGTTACCAATTACTAATGCTTCTCCCCTTTTTGCTGTTCCCTTCCCTACCCTATGTCCGCGTGCAATACCATGAAGACAACCTGGACACTACATCAAATCAAGTAATAAGGATAATCCTAACTAATTTAACTTTCAGCCTTATGATGTAGAAGGAGATGTTCGCTCATCACCATGAGGCACCAAGAGTGCACATTAATGTTTTTGCTAGAATGATAGATATGGAGAGAAAGTGTTGAAAGTTCCGTCAGTGTACGGCAAATAGGAAATCGAACAGATGTTTGAAAAGTCTTTCGCTCAACTTACCATCGTACTCGAACCATGGACGTCATCCTTTGCCTAATTAGACCTGTGCGCCGATCTATTTTGAATCGCCGGAGGCGGCGTAGATCGGCGCGGGCATAAATTATCCCCTCAACATTTCCTTATGCTTATCCCTTTTAACTGTTCGGCTTTCTCGTGCACTGTAAAGACTATAGGATCACTCTAACTCTTTTATTTTGATAGAAGGCGCGGATATCCATAGTTTTATATGGCTCAGGTCGACGAATTGACGAATTTATGTATGTATCTGTAAGTGTGTGTACATAGATATGACACTTAACATTTCAGAAATTGATCATAACAAGTCGACGGGGAATTCGGCTTATGGCTTAGTTACTAAACTTAACCAGTTTCGAAAGCGTGAATATAAGTAATAACCAAATGGAATAAAATTGTCACTATAATGCAAATAGGTTCATGATTTTTCTTCTTTGTCTTGAAAGTTTTAATGTTATTATATCTGTTTTTTCAGCGTTCATAGTTCATTTGCCAAGAGATGCTCTGCACGGGGAACCTATTTTCAATAAATTAATGAATGATGATATATTCAATAAATAATATTTTATTGAAGACTTATTACAACAGAAAAGTTGATTACACAGTTCTGATTAGATATTTTAATAATTTTGTACCCAGATTTTAATGTACCGTAAAATAGAACACTCCAGTAATAAATAAAGCGCAATTTATGGAGCTAACGAAACATCTCTCAATTGTAATAAAATTGAAGTCATTCAATAATTCTAAATATCGAAAAAATTGAAAAGCTAAAAATCAAATCTAAAAATCTAAAAATCTAAAAATCTAAAAATCTAAAAATTCTAAAAATCTAAAAATCTAAAAATCTAAAAATCTAAAAATCTAAAAAATCTAAAAATCTAAAAAAATCTAAAAAATCTAAAAATCTAAAATCTAAAAATCTAAAAATCTAAAAATCTAAAAATCTAAAAATCTAAAAATCTAAAATCTAAAAATCTAAAAAATCTAAAAATCTAAAAATCTAAAAATCTAAAAATCTAAAAAATCTAAAAATCTAAAAATCTAAGAATCTAAAAAATCTAAAAATCTAAAAATCTAAAAAAATCTAAAAATCTAAAAAATCTAAAAATCTAAAAATCTAAAAATCTAAAAATCTAAAAATCTAAAAATCTAAAAATCTAAAAATCTAAAAAATCTAAAAATTCCAAAAATCTAAAATATCTAAAAATCTAAAAATTTTAAAAATCTAAAAAATCTAAAAATCTAAAAATCTAAAAATCTAAAAATCTAAAAATCTAAAAATTAAAATCTAAAAAATCTAAATATCTAAAAATCTAAAAATCTAAAAATCTAAAAATCTAAAAAATCTAAAAATCTAAAAATCTAAAAATCTAAAAATTTAGAATCTAAAAATCAAAAAATCTAAAAATCTAACAATCCAAATCCAATCTAAATATCTCAAAATTTAAAAATCTAAAAATCTAAAAATCTAAAAATCTAAATATCTAAAAATAAAACAATCCAAAAATCTAAAAATTTAAAAATCTTAAACTCTTCAGAGACGCCATCTTCTCTATCTAAAAATCTGAAAATAAAAATAAACAAATATCTGAAAGATTAAAAAATGTAAGAGTCTAAATGTATCTGATCTTAAAAACTATCTAAAAAAAATCAAAATTGCTTTTAAATTTATGTATTTATGAGCTTAAGATCAAAAATTAAGTCGATTATAAAAATTTAAAACTAAGCGCAGTGAATTGACCGAACTATCAATGTTTCTACAACATTACTATAATCACGTTTAACACAGAATCCACTGTGCACAGATTTACCGGTTAATTCAGTGGTTAGCCACTAGGGGTGAGACAACTCTACTTTGTTGCTTTGATGCACAGGGTAACTTGCGAGTAACTCCATGCAGCTTAGAATTGAATCAATATTTATCGGTTCTTATCAGTTGCCAGGGTTTTAAAAGTTTGACTTCCAATTTGTTTGAAAAAAAATAGTGGACACTCCAAAAATGGCAATAGACGATGGAACAGCGAGCTCTATTCCATGACTATGAGGATTCTATTTACATATTTAATATGCGATACGTGATACGGATGGCTTAACTAAAGCAAAACTGAATTTCAGTTTTGAATAGGAAAATTACCAAATGGTTATTTGGTAAACATCGATTTTAAGAAGCTTGATGGTTTAGTCGGAATAAAACGTGCTGAACTTGTCCTCTTCTCCTGCTATGCTGTTATATCAAAAACCGGTTTGATTTAATTTGAGCCGGAAAAAAGTATGGTTTAATTTGAGCCACTGAAATAACTTCTCGAAAAAATAAAGGTCAACACTAATCGTTGTAAAAACGATATTAAATTATACGAACAGATACGTAGTTTTAGCGAATATATGTTGTTTTCTGAACCTGACTTAAATAAAAATAAATAAAACACATTGAAAATTGTGCACACACGTGAGCTCATTTAGTAGCAAGTGGTTTGTATGACAACTGCTGTTAAAAAAAAAGAGAGAAAACAATGCTCGCTTGCTGAGCAACGTGAGTTACTCGAGGTACCTCAAAAGCAACTCTGAAAAGGCGCTGTCTTGCCTCTTGGTTAGCCAAGTTATTTGATTCGAGACAAATAAAAACAATGTTTTCCCAACGATGGAAATTCTTAGAAAAATTCGTCATTTTAATTATAAATAAAGTTTATTTGCCGAATGTTAACGACTTATCGATTGCAGGATATGTCGACCCCTGTCTTTCTGCAAATTAAGAACAGCCTTTTGTTTTGCTTAGATTAGACATACATTGCAAAACACTTTGCCAACAAGGAGATGAGTAGTAAAACCATTTTTGACATATTTTAGTGCACCATTTTTTTTAAAACATCGTGGGTTCGATTACCATAATTTGTGGTTTCAATATGTACACTCGCGATGGAAATTTTCTTGACATTTAAGGTGACATTTTCTTATTATTAAATTCAAACTCACTCGCGAAACTGCTGAGAGTCGAAACACGAAAATGTACACTGCAATTGCTAGAACGAAACGACAAAGCTGATTACGTTCACCCTCTGGATGGCACATCGCATCGAGATGTAATTATTTGTTATAAAAGCATGAAATCGTTCTATAATGTAAAAAAGCTGCGGCGCACAGATCTATGCCTAACATTCCACTGCAGGGTAGGTCGTGGCACGGACAAGTCCGCCACTTCAACAGGAAAGAGATGACGTATGGAAAGCGCTCATGTACCACTGATGGCTTGTGATAGTTATTCTAGCGATATATTGTGTGCACTCTGTTTTGATGCGCGCATGGGAGAGGAACTCTCTCCTTTTTAGGGTTTGTTTTGATTCGCAACGTCTGAGATCACTCACTGTCATTCTAGCAAAAACATTAATGTGCATTCTTGGTGCCTCATGGTGATGAGCGAACATCTCCTTCTACATCATACTCGTTACTCCACGCACGGAGAATACATAACATAACAATTAAAGTATGTTCAGCTATATGTTCAAACCTTGTGTTAGAATCTCTGATTTCAGCAATCAAATTACCACAATAAAACATACTAAATATTAAATAACCTGCAACAGAGAAAGGGAGAGACCATCAGGGCACCCAAGTAAAACGATTTGGATAGGGAGCATGGGGCTGCCTCCTGCCTATTGTTAACATTCCGTGGAACGAGAGCGGGCTCTTCGACCCCATCTTTTGGGTTAATTATGTCAATCTAGCTTTTGAAGGAGATTCTTTTCTCTATATTCGCGGGTTTTGCGTAAGTGTCTCTGTTTATGGGTCCGCCCAAACGTTTTTGGTCCTTCATGCAGGATCTTGATGATCACAAACAATTGATCATATCGTTTTCAGATTATTCCACTGCTATGGAAAGTTACCTTACTACAACCTTACTACGATGATGTACGTCATTATCATCATCATTATCATCATCAAAAAAGCTACTTTAAAGATGAGCTGAAAAATTGGAGGCACCCTGAAAACAAGAGACACTCTTTTATGAAGCATTTGAATCAAAGCGTGTAAAATTGGAGTAAAAACAAGAAAGTTATTCAAATTTGAGGTGCTGTCCAATATTGTAGAAACATATCGCTTTTTTCAAAGTAGCTCCACTGCTTGAAAGTGGGTGGTGGCACCCGGTTACAGTAATTCTGGAAAAATTGAAATAAGCAAATCTACATTTGTTAACAAACAGTGTACGTTTCTTAGCAAATAAACGCTCAATTTCAAAAATTAAAACCAAAGTTGGCTAGAGGAAGCCTTCTTTTACTCGATTGCGGTCTAAGTTTAAGAAATGTAGCTTTTATTTGTGAGAAAACGTCGATTTTAATGTTTGTAAGCATATTCGCCCATTTCGTAAATGTCTCCGGAATTTCATCCAAGGGGATGTAGACGCACGTTGCTGATGAAATTATTATTATTTGAACATGTAATAAGCATTCGTGTGATTTTCACCTTATAGATGCATGGTATCTAAAGAAAATGATTTTATTGGGAAGGGCAAGGGCTAAAGGGTGTATTCGATAAAAATGGCACACACATATATACTCATCAAAATTAAACTGATTATCGGATTTTCTTGAAATTTTCAGGGAACGAAGAACTACTAATGAGTTTTGATTTAAAACATTTGTTTTATTCAATTTCGTCTCCCATCCCGAATGCCCGCACCTTCCTTTTCACTCCACCCATCAAATTTTGTACAACCGATTTTCCCAGTCTTTTTATTGTTTTTACCCAAATTTTCTTCATTTATAGCTCTGTTTTTATAGTTTTGGGATGTTTGCGAAGTTCCGTTTTCATAATTGCCCAGAATTTTTCAATTGGACGAAGTTCCGGTGAATTTGATGGGTTCATATCCTTTGGCACAAAATTGACTCCGTTGGCTCGGTACCACTCCAATACGTTTCGAGCGTAGTGGCAGGATGCTAGATCAGGCCAAAACAGAGTTGATCCTTTGTGCTTCTTAATGAATGGCAAGAGACGCTTCTTAAGGCACTCTTCCGTGTAAATCGCACCGTTTATTGTTCCGGAAGTGATGAAACTTTGGAATCCGAAGGACGCTAAGATTGAACAAAGTTCGCCGAAATAAATAGTTGGCTATCTACAAGACATTTATTAGACCGATAGTTCTCTACGGCCACGAAACTGGATGTCTTTGAATGAAAAGTGTGTCGTATGATCTACGATGGAGTGCAGATGGAAGACGAAACGAACCGACGGGCACAAGAAGAAGAGGCGCGCAACGAGCAGGGTGGATTGATCAAGAGCGGACAACAAGGCTGGCGAGGTACAGCCATGGACCGAATACAACGGAGACAACTTCAGTGTATAACAGAGGTCACATCGACCTTGGTATGATGGGTACAAAATTGTATCATATAGTTTCCGGGCACAGACGCGGCCTGATTTGAGTTCTTTTTGGGTTTTTTCTGCGTTCGGTTTGTCTTGAGTCTGAGACGCTGTTTTGCACGCATTATGTTAGACGTCGATGTCTCTTTCTCTTGCGCCAACTCTCGAATAGAAGCCGATGGTTTCTACTTACAGGCATCCCTGATCTTCTTGTCATTCTTCTTGTCGGATTTCCGACCACTCCTTGTGGCATCTTCAAAAGTACATTGTTCTTCATATTTTCTAACTGCAGATCGTACCGCTCAAATGTTCACACCCCCTTCCTGAGCCAATTTTCTCAAAGAGATTCCACTCACAGTGTCCCATATGTGCACGATACTTTTTTTCTGCTCGGGAGTAAGACCACGCATTCTGAAATTCAACCAGTATTAATTGTATTAATTGTAAACAAACGGATAAGTCTACAAAGTAATTTGAAAAATTTCATTCAATTCAAAATGATCAATAACATTAGCTATACTTATAATTTCTGGAACAGTCTATACACTACCACCAAGGGGGTAGCCATCTGACTAAAATCTGTATCCACATTAATCCGGAAACCTTCAAATCATTGTAACTTTTGAAATATTTCACGTATAAATGAGAAATTTCACTGTGGTATAGCTGAGAGTCAATAAAGAAAAACACTATTATTGATGTTTACATTTCATGTTTAGTATTCAAGATGGCGACGAAAGAAAAACAAGTGCGCGAGCGAATTTTGTACGGGCGTACGGCAAATCCTGACTTGTCCATACTGGACCTTGCAAAAATATTGGATTTGCCTAAATCCACTGTTCACGATGTGCTGAAATCATTTTCGGAACGTTTGAAGGTGGAGAGGAAACCGAGAAGTGACAAAAACATTGGACGCGCTGATCCTGTCATGGACCGAAAGGTGAAAAGGATATTAACGAAAAACCCAAATCTCTCCATTTGAACGGTGGCTCGTAAAATAGGGATGTCGCCTGGTTTTGTCCAAAAATCAAAACAACGTTTTCGACTTAAGTCGTATGAAGTAAAAACAGTTCCAAATCACTACGACAAACAGAACTTGGCAGCAAAATCACGGGTTCGACATTTGTACTGCAAATATTTGACGAAGTTTTCATGCGTTGTTATGTACGATGAAACTAATGTCCTGGAGGATTTCAAGCAGCTTCCAGGGCTGGTTTTTTATTCTGCTATGGCCAGAAATGCCAGAGCTGAGCATTTCAGAACGAAGAAGGCATCGAAATCTCCCAAAAAATACCGGGAGTGGAAAGCAATTTGCACGTGTGGCAAAAAGAGTAAATATTTCGTCACTACAGGCACAATCAACAAGGAGATCTATCAGAAAGAGTGTCTGCAGACGCGATTGCTACCCTTTAGCAAAAGTCACAAAGAAAAACATTTGTTCTGGCCCGATTTGGCATCATGCCACTATGTTAAAACTGTGATGGAGTGGTACCAAGCAAATCAAGTGAACATTGTACCAAAAACCTCAAACCCGCCAAATTGCCCAGAGCTACGACCAATCGAGAGATATTGGGCTCTGATGAAGCGGAAGCTTTCTGAAAAAAAGCAAGGAATCAAAGTCGTCAAACCCTTCCAGCAAATTTGGACATAGATGGCTTCTACGATTTCTGAAGAGTCTGTACAAACCCTAATGAACGGAGTTAAGCGCAAAGTTCGAAAATTTTATGCAAATACCAAATAACTATGTTTTGTCTTCAAGAATTGTTAAAACACATCCCATGAATCTGAAATAAACAAGGACGACGGAAATATAATGCGAAATTTATGTTTTATTCATGTTTTGAGGTATCCGGATTATTGCGGATACAGACCATAGAAAAAGCTTGAACTAAGAATTTGGTCATCGATTTATCAGAACACCAAGTAGAGTGCAAGCAAAACATCGAGGCGCAAAAAGACTTAGAAGAAGAAGAAGAAGAAGAGAGTATGGTTTTCATTTTGCCTGAAAACTTCTTTTAAAATTTGTCGATTTCCTCAGTCCACTTGAATAATCGAAACTTAAGAACGGAGTATCGATGCACACATTTTGTTTCCATCTATCAGAATTTTTCTCAAGAATTCGAACAAAACCTAAAAACCACAAACATACATTTTTGTTCACTTACTCCTAATTGAATAAAATTATATGATTTGTTTTGCTCATAAATCCATAAACTGTACTCGTGGACAACATATATGAAAAATTTGACACTTTTCGGTGCAAACCTGTGTGATTGAAAATCTGTTAATCCCTTTTTATAAAGTTCAAATTAATTGTCGATCAATTGACCAATTTTTTCAGTGCTACCTCTGTTTGTCTGTAACACATCAGAATGCAAATTATTGTACAAGTTTGTCATGAATAGATTATTTCAGAAATCGTTGGAA
>JASCZW010021799.1:0-10100 GCA_034211315.2 Aedes japonicus
TATCAAACTACTTTTCAAAGCTATGAAGCTTAGGAGTACTCAGAGCTCGATTCAAAGTATGAAAAGTTCTCAGGGGATGTCCTTTCCAGGTATAAATTTGCTTTTGCTGATAAGCTCGGAAACTAATTATTGTTTATTAAACCCAGGTTTTCATCACATCTCACACAATGACGGCGAAAATTTACATTAAAGTGTGTCTAAAAAAGCGGATTTTATCCTTCATTCGGTAACACAAGACCAACGTTATGTTTTGGCCGGATCTAGCCAGCTGCCACTACTCTAAGGAGGTACTAGAAGAATGGTATGCTGCAAACAATGTTAATTTCATCGCCTAAGAGATTAATCCTCTGAATTGCCCTGAGTTCAGACCGATCGAAAAATATTGGGCAATTGTGAAGCGAAAACTTCAAGGATGCGGTAAAGAAGTCACAAATGCACAACAAATGCGTTTAAAGTGGAATAAGTTCGCCGATACAGTGGCACCAGCAACTGTGCAGATCATGATGGCATCGATCACAAATAAAGTGCGACAGTTCGTTCGAAACGGTGAAATGTAATACCTTGTTATATATCGTTTGATAGTTGAATAAATACCCTTTTGTTTGACGGTTCGATCAACCGTGTATGTTGTTTAGTTCTTGAGTTATGATCGTTTGAATGCGTCCAAATTTACTTTGAATCGGGCTTTATAATCAGGTTACTTTTTCGAACATAGTTTTTCGTACAAGGAAAAACTTCCCGGGGAAGTATGCAGGATAATCGTTTGGATACAGGGATGCAACGGTGTTACCGAACCGAGGGCAGAAACGACGCTGGCGGAGTCTACAGCTAGGGCTTCAACCGAATAAATGTTGTACTGTGGTGGGAGCCTATGGAACCAGGTAGAGTGGTCAACGGCCGTTTCCAACGCAGTTGGTTGGGTATTTCCAGTTGACAAGATCACGGAACGTCGCCCGAACTACAACTCGGTTGGCTCCGGCCTTGAATGCTTTCTGGAACGTGTTGTCGATATGTAATCCTACTCGAATCGAATCCAACCAATGCAGCTTGGGCACCAGGGGGAGCGCTTCGACGCACGCAGCTACGCCATGTGCCGATGGGAGCAGGCCGGAAGTGGCAGTGTTATACGTTGGGGCCGGGTTCTCCCATGCCGGGGGCCTGGCAAAGCAGGTGAGTCGAGGTCGTACGATATCCGGCTGTTAATGATGGCGGCATCAACTCGGAGCCTGATTGAGCTGTTGCAGTTTGAGGAGATTGAGGCTAGCATTAGGATTTAAGTTGACGGAACGAAAGGGGGCGGTCGATCTGGATACCGAGTACTTTTGCAGAGGATCGTATGTCCTCCGAGGGCAATCTGAGTGGCCAGCGAGCGATAATTGCTGCCGCAGATTTGGAAGCCGGCGGCTGAGGTCCATCTCTCAACGAGCCAAAGCGCTTAGGCCAGCTTTTTCCGCATGGCGATTAGCGTGTTCAAGGGTGTCGATTTCGGCATGGTGTTCATCCTGGATGGTCTGTTGTAACACCAGGCCTAGGGCACCCAGGATGGTACCGAAGCCTGATTTGAAAGCGTTTTGTCGGTTGTCCGAGCCAGTGATTGATCATACTTTTTGACGGGGGCAACCATAAGGCGCGAAGGGTATTACCTGTCCAATTATTGTTAGGAAGTAGAGAAGGGTGGTTTTCCCGTACAGTGGTAGATTCTAGAGTAGCGGGTACAGGATAAATTTCATTCACGCAATGAGAAGTGCAAAGATGACCGATGTTCGTTTCCAATGGAACATTTTTTTTTGAGCACAGTCCTATTGAACTCCATGTTATTACTAACGAATGAACAACTAAACAAAGTTTATTTTGAATTAACGCGATATTTGTAATCAAGAATGCCATAGAAAATTGTTATTAGTTAATAATTGAAGCGGCACTTTTTTGTCAGATTTGCCTTGATGAGACTACATCAGGGTGGCTAAATAAACAAATGTTGTTTTTTGTTCGTCGGCCTATTTCCTCACAAGGAGACAACCACCGACACCAGAAAGACGACTCCACCACCTGGACCCACCCAAAGACCTATTGACTCATGAATATGAGCCGTAGGCTGATGCAAAATTTGAAATATTTGCTCCCCTAAGCTTAATCGACGCCAATTTGGGTCCTGATAGTCCCCAAAAAATTTCAACACATTTGGTTTTAATTTGGCTTTGCACACGCTATTCAAAGTTTGTATGGGAATTAGTATGAAGAATCTCAAACTTACATTTCCAGATCCCTAACATCTTGATATTATGTCCTTAAACCAAATCTAATTAAGATTCATATAGTATAAGTTGTCAACTATCAAAATGCAGAAGATACCTGACATGTAAATTTTATACAAAAATAGTTATTCAATAAAACATAAAATACACACTTTAGGTATGATGTTTTATTCTTATTTTTGTTTTCTTATTATTTATATGTTTTTTATATTTTATTTTCACATATTTTATGTATTTTATTTTATTTATATTATTATATATATTTTATATATTTTATATTTATATATTTTATATACATTACATATTTTTACTTCTTATTATTATATTTGATGAATAACTATTTTTGTATAAAATTTACATGTCAGTTATCTTCGGCATTTTGATAGTCGACAACTTACACTATATGAATGTATATAAGATTTGGTTTAAGGACATAATATCAAAATGTTAGGGAGCTGGAAATGTAAGTTTGAGATTCTTCATACTAATTCCCATACAAACTTTGAATAGCGTGTGCAAAGCCAAATTAAAACCAAATGTGTTAAATTTTTTTGGGGACTATCAGGACCCAAATTGGCGTCGATTAAGCTTAGGGGAGCAAATATTTCAAATTTTGCATCAGCCTAATGAGCCGGGACCAATGGCTTTACTTCCCTTCCGAAGGAAGACGTGACCAGATTTTTTCGCCTCAGAAAAACCACAGACGTCGACTGGGATTGAACCCAGACCCACTGGGGTGCCAAGTAGCAGTCACGCTTACCACTACACCACCGACGTCGGTGGATAAACAAATGTTGAAAACATGAAATCTTTAGAAATCAATATTTCCACGAAGGAGCCAATTGTTTTTCTCGATAAGGGTTTCTTTTAAAAAAGTCTAATGAACACATTGGTGCTACCAAAATTGAAAAAAATGGATGGCATATTGAGAAAAACCCAATTAAATATTTCAATCGTTGAAAATAATAATGTTGGCAACACTTTAAAAATAATAAAAATCTTCATTATTCAGAAGCTACGAAAGTGCGAAAAGTTTACCGATACCGTTGGGAACTAGAAGTGTGTGTGCATGAAGCCGCCGGCCTGGAAGACTATGCAAGTTTCATCGTCGAACGGAACTATACGTGCTGCTACCGGATCAAGTGGCTGCAAGCAGTTGGAGTTGAACTTATAGCCAGCTGATAAGAAGACGGTTATTAGTGTCATTCGAAAGTAAGGCTACTTTTTTTTAACGATTTTCGGCCAGACGGAAAGGTCGGATTTTGCAGTCGTGGTCATCCATGTGGTCATCCCGACATGAAAAGCTAAAAACATGATAAACTTCTGCGAGGATCGATATGACGTCCTGGAATTTGACGCAGATTGGGTGAGATCAATACAATATACTTGCACTTAAAAATTCCAATTGCCAACAGGTTCAATCCGTCGTAATCTATCATATGATCTAACCCGTTATATCGTTTGGACAAAATTCAGGAATGGGTTGAGACGAACAACCTGCTATCAGATACTCAATATGGTTTCCGTAGGGGTAAGCGTTGCTTTCCACAGAGATTCAGTTAGCTTTTGCTAAAAAAGAGCAAACGGCTTCTGTATTCTTGGATATAAAGGGGGCTTTTGATTCAGTATCTGTTGAAGTTCTTTCAGATAAACTCCACGTTTGTGGCTTTTCTCCATTAATGAATATTTTTTGTACAATTTGCTGTCAGAGAAACATATAAGCTTCTCTCATGGAACCTCTACAGCTTCACGATTTAGCTACATAGGTCTCCCCCAGGGATCATGTTTAAGCCCCCTTTTGTATAATTTTTATGTCAAAGACATTGACGGTTGTCTAAGTGACAACTGCACGTTGAGACAACTTGCAGATGACGCCGCGGCGTAGTGTCTGTCACGGGACCCATTGGGGTCGATCTGCAAGGACCCTTACAGGATACCTTAGACAATTTGTCTACTTGGGCTCTAGAGCTAGGTATCGAATTCTCTACGGAGAAAACTGAGTTGGTAGTTTTTTCTAGGAAGCATAACCCAGCACAACCGAAGCTTCAAATTTGGGGTAAGCCGATAACTCATTCTATGTCATTTAAATATCTTGGGGTCTGGTTCGATTCTAAGTGCACCTGGAGATCCCACATTAAGTATCTGAAGCGAAAGTGCCAGCAAAGGATCAACTTTTTCTGCACAATTACCGGGACCTGGTGGGGAGCTCATCCACAAGATCTACTAACGTTGTACCGGACAACGATTTTGTCAGTTACGGAATACGGTAGTTTTTGTTTTCAATCGGCGGCTCGGTCGCACATCATAAAACTGGAACGTATTCAGTATCGGTGTCTTCATATCGCATTGGGTTGCATGAACTCGACTCATACCATTAGTCTTGAAGTGTTGGCTGGCATGTTGCCACTCTCGGATCGGGTTTCAGAATTATCTCTCCGGCTCTTCACCAGATGTGAAGTTATGAACCCCCAGGTAATCGAAAACTTTGAGAAGCTTCTTGAGTTGAATCCTCAAACTCGCTTCATGACTTTGTACCACTTGTACATAACACAGGATGTCAGCCCTTCGCCCGAATATTCCCAATTGTGTCTGCTTCTCCGATTTCGACAATTCGGTTCATTTTGATTTATCCATGAAGCAGGAGCTTCGTGGAATCCCAGAGCATCATCGTCCTGTGATTGCTCCGCTGATATTTGCTGCAAAGTTTGGCCAAGTTGATTCCACTAAATCGTTTTTCACTGACGGATCTTTGAAAGAGGAGTCAGCAGGCTTTGGAATATTAAATGAAACTTATAGCGCCAATCGTAAACTTCAAGCTCCTTGTTCCGTATATGTCACTGAATTAGCGGCAATACACTTTACGCTAGAAATTGTTGCCTCATTAACACCGGATCAGTACTTCATTTTCACGGATAGTCTCAGTTCTATAGAGGCTATTCGCTCCTTGAGGCCGGTAAAGTACTCCTCGTATTTTCTCATGAAAATACAGGAGCTTCTAAGTGCTTTATCTTCGCGTTATTTTATCATCACCTTTTTATGGGTCCTATCTCATTGCTCAATTCCGGGCAATGAGAAAGCTGACTCGCTTGCAAGGGTGGGCGCTATGGAAGGCGATATTTGTGATCGACAAATCGCCTTCAACGAATTTTTTCCTATTTTTCGTCAACAGTCACTCGTCAGCTGGCAGTATAAATGGAGTAAAGGAGATTTGGGGCGATGGCAACATTCTATCATCCTAAAGGTGTCGAAGAAATCTTGGTTTAGGGGGATGGTTGTGGGTCGAGACTTCATTCGTGTCATGTCTCGCCTCATGTCCAATCATTATTCTTTGAACGCTCATTTATACCGGGTTGGGCTGAGCGACAACAATCAGGCTGAGCGCAACGAGTGCGCGGGAGTTGAGGAAACCATGTTTTCTTTGCATGTCCTCGCTTGGACGGCGAAAAATCCGGCATGATAGCCGTAAGCGGTCACGACACGACTCCGGATAATTTAGTCCAGAGGATGTACCAAGACCGGAACATCTGGGACGCGGTATTCATAGCAGCCTCCCAGATTGTCCTCGATCTCCGACAAAAATTGCGAAACAACCAACGGGAGTTCGCAAGGACCACCTATCTACTGAAGCCCTAAGTAGTTAGACATAGTGGGTACTTAGCAAGCACATTAGCCCCCTCCCCGAAGTAATGCCGAAAGATGGTTCTAAGAAAGGATCAGGGCTTAAGGCACGGGTGGGGTTTAAGTGAGCCGAGGAGTTGGCATCTTCATCCCCATACCCTGAGTTCTTCAGGAGTCTGGTTGCAGATTTTCCATCCCATCTAAAAAAATAATAAATAATAATAATAATAATAATAATAATAATAATTACTTTATTCAATTTCTTTTTCATCGCTGAAAGCCCGCACCTCTCCCTTAAGACCCCTCATTAAATTTTCATCCATTCTCTCTTCAACTCCAGCTCGTTCTTAAACACCTTGGACGATTTTTGAACTTTGGCCTTCATTATGGCCCAAAATCTTTCCTCGGGCGAATCTCTGGTGAATTTGGGGGGATGGCGGTTTTTGGTACAAAAACAACGTTATTGTCTCTGTACCAATCCAACGTCGATCGCGCGTAATGGCATAATGCCAGGTCCGGCCAAAATGATGTCTCGCCTCCGTGGAACCGCAGGAAGGGCAATAGACGCTTCTGGAGGCACTCGGTGCGGTAAATTTCACTGTTGATGGTACTCGTTGTGATGTACGGTTTACTCAGTTTACCGCATTGACATATGGCCTGCCAGAGCAAGTATTTTTTGGCGAATTTGTCCACTTTCATCTTCCTTATGTCTTCCGGAACATAAAACCGTGATTTGGTAACGTAGAACTTCAGCCCAGGTATTTGCTTTGCGTCTGCCTTGATGTAGATTTCGTCATCCATAACCACATACATCGATTTCGTTGAACACTCTCGATACAGCTTCCTTGCGCGGGATTTGGCCGCCGTGTTTTGTTGATCACGCCGATTCGGTGCCTTGCGGACCTTGAATACACGAAGCCCAGCACGTTTCATGGTTTGCTGAACGAACCAAACGGAACAATTTGCCTTCAGAGCCGCGCCGCGAATCGAAAGGTTAGGATTACACTTGAAATAATCCAACACCTTCCGGGTCTTCACAGGGTCAGCTGTCTTCGATTTTCTTCCACTTCTAGCTCGCCGTTCGGTCGCCTGGGACTCCTTAAACGATTTTACAACCCGAGACACAGTTGTATGGGTGATTCCTAGTTGTATTCCGATCCATCTTATGGTCGCAGTCGGATTTTCCATGACGGCGATTTTCTTCTTGTTTCGATGACATCTCAATAACCACTGAAGCGATTGTTATGAAATTTGCACATGTAAACAATTCCTTTAAACTAGTTATACCCAGATTTTCATCAATTTTTATCCACGGACAAAAAAGTTACACACGGATAAAAATTGTGCATTTTTTTCGAGTACAGGCCTTAGTCCTCTGACTTCCTACTAGTTTTGTTAACTTGGATAAAGTTAATTTAATAAATCGACAAACCTTCCGGTCTTGATCAACTGGACTGTGATCGAAGAATAAGTTGGCAGGAGAAACCGAACGTGCTAAAACTCACATTGGCCGAACTGTGGCAATTAATGGAGATGAGTTCGAGGTGGTACATGAATTTGTTTACCGTGGAACACTGATGGCGTCATATAAGAGCTGGCACAGATAAATTCGGACAGGCATCATTACCGGAAGTCATGCTTGCTATGAACTCCACAAGACCCAGATGTCAGGTCAACTTCGTGGAAACCGTCCCACAGTGGTTTCCTTTATCCGGATCCTGTATGTTCTGCGTTTCATTCTAGAGCTACCACCCGTCTTGACAGATACAGTACTTGTTCGTTATCGCAAATCAATCAGGTGAGGAATGAGAACAACCGTAGTTTGGACCTTTGCTTCGTTAGTGCTCAGGACTTTGCCCCGTCAATCTTCTGTGCACCTGCTCCACTAGTGAAGCAGGCTCCTCATCACCCTCCTTTGGCTGTGGCTATGGAGAGAAAGTTGCTTCATGACTTTGTCATTAAACCGGACGTGGTTTCCTACGACTTTCGGAAAGCAGAACACCGTGCCATTTCTGACCTGCTTTCCAGTATCGACTGGGGAACCATCCTCGATACTTATAATGTCAAAGTTGCGGCAAGTACTTTGTCACATGTGTTGGCGTACACCATCGACAGGCACGTACCGAAATTCATCCAGCAGCACTAAGAAAATTCACGAAGTACCGAACAGTTCAACTAAAATGCCATCAACATGGGATTCAGCGCAGAATGAAGTCGAACCCTAAATCGTTTTGGAACTATGTAAACGAGCAGCGAAAGGAGTTCGGTCTTCCATCGTCCATGGTGTTTGATGATGAAGTTGCTTCATCGACTCAGGAGATCTGCCGACTCTTCTCTCAAAAATTCTTCAAAGTTTTCACCGATAAGAGCCTAACCGAAGAACACGTTAACCTCGCAGCAAGCAACGTCCCTATGCACGGTGACACTTTGGGCGATATAGACTTCAACGATACGACTATTTCAAGAGCCGCATCCAAACTGATATCTTCCTGTCGTCCTGGGCCCGATGGAATCCCGTCCATCTTTCTCAAGAAGAATATCGACTCCTTATTGACACCGCTCGGTCATGTTTTCCAATAGTCAGTACGCAGTAGTACTTTTCCTTCATGCTGGAAATCTGCTCACATGTTTCCTGTTCATAAAAAAGGTAGCAAGCGAGACGTCAACAACTATCGCGGGATTACCTCACTGAGCGCGTTATCGAAGCTATTTGAACTTGTCATGGTTGATCCGTTACTTTCTCACTGCAAGCATTTTTTGAGCGATCATCAGCATGGCTTCATGGCAGGTCGTTCCACTACTACCAATCTGTCTCACGTCGTATGTAACTGATAGCATGAATGACCGAGCTCAAACAGATATCATTTATACTGATTTGTCAGCTGCCTTCGACAAACTGAACCATGCTATTGCTTTTGCTAAGCTAAGCCGACTCGGGATCAATGGCATTCTATTACAATGGTTTCAATCATATCTTACTGGTCGCCAACTCATGGTTGCTATAGGTGACTGCCGTTCCGATACTTATCCAGCGACATCGGGAATACCTCAGGGTAGCCATGTTGGACCGCTGATCTTCTTGCTCTACTTCAACGATGTTAACCTTGTCATTGTGGGACCTCAACTATCATATGCTGATGATCTCAAACTCTACCTCCGTATCTGTTCCATTGCCGATTGTCACACTCTTCAGCGTCAGCTACATGCCTTCGCTGACTGGTGCATCGTTAATCGAATGGAAGTGAATCCTGCGAAATGCTCAGTTATCTCCTTTTCTCGAAAAAAGGACCCGATCATCTTCAATTATAATCTGTCAGGGATAGACATTGATAACCCACGTGAAGGATTTAGGCGTAATTTTGGACTCGCGACTCACTTACAAGCAGCATATTTCATATGTGGTCGATAAAGCATCTAGAACGTTAGGTTTTATCGTTAGAATCACCAAAAATTTTACCGATGTTTATTGCCTGAAGTCATTATACTCCTCGCTGGTCCGATCAGTTCTTGAATACACTAAGGTTTTTTTTGAACGTTTTTTTTACACGGGTTGATTTCGGCGATAACTCCAGAACGGAACAACTTATCGACCTAATTCAAATCACATTTTACGTTTTGGGCCAAAAGTAATCATATGGCAGTTTTTCAAAAAATTCACAATTTTTGGTGTAAATACTCAAAATTTTAAAAACTGTATTTTGATCATTGCATGGAAAGGTAACGCATACAAACAAAATCGGAGCAATATAAAAAGTATAAGCATGTAAATTTATCAACTCAATTTAGTCCTTTTTTACATGGTTCCATACTAAAAGTGGAACGTATCCCCCGTGCAAAAAAAAATCTTAGTGTATTGCTCTGCAGTTTGGAATCCAAGCTACAACAATGGGGCTGAAAGAGTCGAGTTTTGCGCTTCGGTTATTACCTTGGAGAGATCCTTTTCATTTGCCTAGCTACGAAGATCGATGCCAACTGATTCATCTGGAGCCATTTTCGACACGAAGAGACACTGCCAGAGCTTTATTTATTGCCGATACCTTGCAAGGAAGAGTGGATTGCCCAACAATACTCGAGCAAATCAACCTAAATGTACGACCGCGTGCATTAAGGAATAATTCGATGCTGAGTCTACCTTTTCGTCGTACAAATCACGGGGTAGCCTCAGCATTCGATTTCAATGCACCACGTCAGACCTTCTTGGCGGTATATTTGAAATCGTTAAATTCT
>JASCZW010021800.1:0-10075 GCA_034211315.2 Aedes japonicus
ATTGGATGAAGAATATGCTCCTTACAATTTTTCGAAATATGGGTCCTACATGGTCGTGGATTTTTAATCCCATATAAAATGTATGGAGAATCGGAAAAAAACTTTAACTTAGTTTTCAAATGAGAGCACACATGCGCACATACACCACAATAGGCTTATTTTGAAGATTTTTTTACCAGCTTTCCGGAAAATTCAGGTTATATCATGCGCAAACTTGCGCAAATACGGTTCTGGGAGGCCAAAGTCCTGGAATGTCTGGGAAACCCTTGAAATTGGTAAATACTTAAATCTCATACTAGATTACCATAGTCTTACCCATTCTTACAAGGAAGTGTGGGTATGTGTGTGTGTGCAGGTAAACAATCCAACGCCCACCGTCTGGCAGTGATTTTATGGAAGGAAAATGTTTGCAGTTAAACGAGCTGTTGTCGACTCGACAAACATTTTTAGCCCGGGAGTTGAAAGGTGATAGCTCTGTTGGGTTCCAGTGACCCATTTCAGAATTCCTGGTTACTCACGTCCATTCCAAGGTTACTTTCACTTACAACAAGTCTTGCATCGATTATATTCACTTCATCAAACACAAAACACGTTGAGGTTTTATGATTCCACTGCTCGTTTAAGTTGAATTACGAATATAGTTTTGATTTAATTTTTCGCGGAAAGGACGCATCAAAAACAAAAGGTAAATTTTCAAGCACGGCTTGCTACGATCCCTTACCCTTTCTTACAAGGAAGTGTATAAATATTTAAATCTTGGAAAACGTGGATTTTGATCCAAAACCTGGAGGACCGAGTGTTATATACAACTCGATGAACTGAATGTCTGTGTGTGTGTGTGTGTGTGTGTGTGTGTGTGTGTGTGTGTGTGTGTGTAGGTAGTGTATGTGTGTAACGAAACTTCTAACTCAGTTTCCCAAGCAACTACTGAACGGATTTGAATGAAACAACCGCGAAATGAAAGGTAAACGGTTCACTTCTTCGGGAAATGTAACCGGAGAAGCGGCCAATTTTCCTAAAATCAAAGCCCATCATGCGGCACCCCAAACTACAAAAGAATTGAAAAATAAATCCTATGATCATGATATCAAAAGTCCAGAACTACATTGGTCACATTCGGGTTGATGTTCCGGCTACTGTGGTCAGATTCAGATCTGGATCAAAACCCATCATGTGACACATTAAATGACATGAGAACTCAAAAATAAGTGCAATGGTGATGATATCAAGTTTCCTTGACCATTATGACCACATCCGGGTTCTTATTCCTTGTACTTCCAGGAAAGCGTTAAAAGGGCAGATCTCACGATAGGTGGATAAATGTAAGTGTTTATTTTCTAATAAATTTACATGTCATGTTTGAACGAATTTCCTGTAGTAACCAATTTGTGATTTCAACTGGTTATTACATGGTCCTCCGGATCATCCGGAGTTTGCGGAATATCTGAAGACTTTCGATCTAGAGTGACACGATTTTTACCATACTTTTTTACTGAGGAAAAACATAGACTGCTTAGAAAATCTAACAAATTCAATCTTGACTAGCAGAGTCGAATGGTATATATCACTGGATACTCTCGGCCACGGACCAAAAGTCGATTTTCCAAGCGATCTGTATAACCTTCTTTTGTAAAAAGGGTTAAAAGGATGGACACACATATTGGAATAAGTCATTACAATCATTAAAATGGCTTAAAGTTAAATCTTCTGAGTTTACTTAATTGAAATTCACATGAAAATGTTATCGACACCAAAATAATAAAAACCAGACATTTCTTATAATTGATTTAAGTAATGAGATTTTTTATATTAAAACAAATTCGTTCAACTATAAATCAATATTTTTCCTATACTTTCATCATACAAAATTAAAAATCGGTCAAAATTTCTAATTTTTTGAAATATTTATATATTTTTTTAATTTCGTTATTTGGACCGTCCTATTTATTAATGGAACACCCTAATGACAAAATGAAAATTTTAAGTCATATATGTTTTGAAAAGGAACAAACCTATTGCAGAATTCTAGGATACACTGCTTCTTTTCGGTTTCGAATTGCTGAATTATCAAATTTTACGAATGTTCCGGAACTTCCGGAAGACCATGACACGGCCACTTAGAGCCGTACTTTGTGCTCCCCATCACTTTGCTTCTAACATTCTATGTACAAAATGGTTTTAAAAAGAATCGTAATGCTTTACGACAAGACTTATGAATTTACCATTTTATCGGATGTTCCGGATACTCCAGGAGGCTATAAACTGGCCATATCTCATAAGTGTGTCTTAATACGACAATCTAGACAACATATTTGAAATCAGCGGCACAAAATTACTTGTAAACATACTACTTTGATATGGAAATTCCATTTTTAGACTTTTTTCCACCTTTTGTATGGAATGGAGTCACTGTGCACCGTGAAGGGGTTCGGCCGCATTGGTCGAAAGCAACTTAAGGGGGGATATACAGTAAGAACGAGAAAAAGAACTCATTTCTGAAAACAAAATTTCAATGGGAAGTTATAACTCAAACCAATCGAAAATAAGCTATCCACAAACTTTCTTTCAAATTATGTTGAAAACCGATATTTTATTCATACAAAAAATTGATCCCTTATTGTACGAAGCTAAACTTGAACGTAATGAAGACCGGATGAAATTTAAGTTATTCCTTCGCGAATTTTCGAGCTTTGGATCGAATGCTCTTCATCATGTTCCGGACAAGTGTTGCATCGCATTTTTTGGACGATTGAGCCCAAATTTTTTTGAACTCCTGCATGTTCCCAGAGCTGTCTTACCAGTCTTCTTGAAGACCCTCTTCACGATTGCCCAGTAACGTTCGATGGGTCGAAGCTGAGGGCAATTTGGTGGATTGATATTTTTCTCAACGAAACCTATACCCTTTTCCGCAAGCCAATTGAGAGTGGTTTTGGCATAGTGAGCCGACGCTTAATCCAGCCAAAACAGTGGAGGTGTACTATGCTTCTTATATAAAGGCAACAACCTTTTCTGGAGACACTCAGATCGATAGATTTCCGCATTTATAGTTCCGGTAGTGTAAAAAAGGGTTGACTTCAAACCACAGGAAGATATTGCTTGCCATACCAGTACCTTTCGACCGAATTTCTCCACTTGAATCGACCTGTCCGCATCGCTCACATCCTCCCCAACGACGGCAATAAAGTATTGTGGACCTGGAAGGGTTTTTGAGTCCTCCTTTACATAGGTCTCATCGTCCATCAACACGCATGCATCCGGACGCTGCAAAAGACGCGAATACAATTTCCGGGCCCTTGTTGCTGCTCGCTTCTTTTGTTCTGCACTTTGTTCCGAGATTTTCTGCTTCTTGTAGGTCTTCAGGTGGTTTTGCCTCTTGATACGCTGGATCACTCGTTCCTGCTTTTTGGCCAAATCACGTATTGACATTGATTTGTTCTTCATGATTAGAGATACCACTTTCTGCTCCAGTTTCGGGTTGGAAGAACCGGGTTTTCTGCCTCTTCCTGGTAGCTCATCCAAAGAATAGTGTTCCCCAAACTTATTAATGATGGTTTTAACACTCGCATGATGAATTCCAAACCGCTTCGCCAATTTTCGCATAGTAATACCCTTCTCACTTAGCCATGTGTCCAGAACCTTAATTTTCACTTCCTTTTCAATACGCGACATTTTGAAAACGCAGAATTTGAACCGCACAAACAAGTAAACAAAAGAAAGCTGACAGTCAAACGCACAGCATGCAGTGTTCAGAGCATAAGAAACCATCACAAATACATGCGTACAACGCAAATGTATGTGGATAGCTTATATTCGATACACTCCTTATAAGTGTATCCATGTAGTAAGCAAAAATATTTTTTTCATTTTTTTTTCAACAAAATAGCGGCCGTTAGAGTGCGTTGAAAAAGTCGATGTATTTTGCTTGTGCCAGCTCTTTCAGCCAGCTTTCAGTTTTGATCTGAATCCTTCTATACCAAAAAAATTACATTAATTACATTTAGTCGATGAATTAAAAAATTAAATTAAATTTGCACTTTTGGCGTAACTTTTTTGAAAAAATCCACATTTTTTCCGCCATTTTGTCACATTTTTCCATATTTAATAAAAAAAAATATTACAATTATTTTTAATTCATCTAGAAGGTAGTACTATAATAAAGAAACCCTATAAGTTTCATCTTAATCGAATAATTAGTTTTCGAGTTATCATCGGCATAAACTCCGAAAATACTGTTTTGAGAAAAACGCGTTGAAAGTTTTAATTATTGGTCTGCGCGCGAAGAAGGTGTCTTCAAAAACCGATGAAACGAAACACTTGGAGTTCGAATTTTGAAAAAAAAAATTTCAGGAGCGTATTCTTCCGGAAATTTACTAACTTTTTATGCAATAAAAAGAAAATTGATTTTTTCGATCATTCTAACTGTATATCCCCCCTTAACTTCGCAACAACAGCATAAGATCCAAAGTATCATTGATAAAACCTCGCCGCCAGCAATCGTTCGTGTTAATAACTGCGATAATGAATCTTTTCTTAGACCCTTTTTTATCCAATAAGAATCAAATTTGAAATAAATTATCTCATGTGATAAGGTTGTGTTCATAAAAAAAATTCTCGACGTTGTCGTCGTTCTATGGTAGTCAAGAATCCTGCATCTAGCCAAATATAGGAACAAACTGGAATATTTACAATACATACAGAACATCAAAAACAACAATCGAGTAAACTATAGTATCGGAAAAGAGAAGTCAACAAATCACCACATAAATCGACTAGAAAACAGGGAACTCATCCGTATCGATAAGAACTACTTCAATGAAAACTATAAAGTAATTGTATTTACTGTTCCTTATCGCATCAACTTCTCCTGCTACTGCATCACCCAAATGATGGCGACAGTCTATACGGTTGACACTGAATTTATGTTCATTTGAGCTATCAATTTATCTCTTCCCATTAAGAGACACCACATTCTGTCCTCGCCTTGCGGTCTTCTCTAGATTCCGCATCCGACGATGGCAGCATGGCAGAATCTTTCCCAACACTTACTGGCGCACAGCAGAGAAGGAACGAGAGGAAAAACCAGCTGTCCTCTGGCCGGTTCTGAAGGCAAGACAACCAGTTTGCTGAGGGTGGGGGCTGGAATCGTTTAAGCCAACAGCTTGACCGTAGTACCGTAGAAGGAAAGAAATCATTTTATCTAGATTGCATTTTGATATTTGTTAGGAAATGGAGTGAAAAAACGACATTGTCTTAACTGACCTCAACATATCGCCATTTTATTCTGCCGTTTCTGGAAGACTTCATTCTTGTGTGGCTTAGTGCCGCGTTGGGGTGACAGGCAAGCTGTACTCTATCGTCTTTAGACTGGCAGCTGCTCGGAACTGAAGCAGAAAAAAGTTACCCGAGGAGGTGGGCAAGCTTTGGCTCTTCCAGTTTTTCGCCTTTTTCCACCTAAATCCATTTACTCGTTGTTGGTTTTGAATCAGATTTGGTTGACTTTTTCTTGTGGCACTTTGGCTGACATCTTGTGACACGTTGCACTTTCTTTTCCCTTCTCGGGATAAATGTGATTTCCATTTTCTCCGAGAAGGAGTTTTTTTCTTACTATCGTGCTGTGTAAAGTTCCCAATGTTTGTGTTTTCCCAGTGGGAAAATTACATTGTCATCACCTTTTTTCAAACACCAGCTAAAGTATTGCGATAACAGTAAAATTTTCCATAATTGTTATTATTTCGAACAGAAACGAAATCTGCATTGGCCCCAGTAGATGAAAGTTTCAGTCAGTGAAAACTCTCTCTGGAGTTCACTTGGCAGAAATCGTAGCCTAAATCAGCACTAATGTAGCGAAAGCTGTCGTCGTAAAACGGAACAGCTTTTGGAGAAGTGGCAGAAATAGTTTCCCTCCCTTAAAGCGCCTCTCCAGCTGTGGACTTGTTTGCCACTCGGTTTGTTGGTATATGGGGTGGAAAATGAGCGGCTTTTCATTCGGCGGATTCGCAAAACGATCACGGGAAAGATTTTTATCATTATGGCACCATTTACCGCGGGATTGTGAGAGTCTGATTTGGAATAAAAAGAAATGTTTACGAACGGTTTTGGATCAGATATGAAAATTTATTTGAATGGGCAGCAGAGTTTCATCAACCTTTACAATTGGGGAGTGAGTATGTTTCAAGAGCATCAACAATTCAAATTTAATGCTCGTATAAAAATGAACAGTCTGTATATAAAAGCTTGTTTATACACTGGAACGTGCTTTTACCTGCTCACAATGTTAAATCATGCAACAACCATAGCTAGGAGACATTTCCAATATCCATGCATCATATTCGCATATCTCCAGTAAGTATAATAAAAGAAGATAGAAGAAGCCGAACATAAGAGCATCATAGACTTGTTGAAGCGTTTCCCAGTCGTACTGTCGTTATCATACAGCTATTTTTCATTACGTTTTATGATTATTTCCGTTTGTGGCTACGGAAAAAAAAATTTCTTTGAAATGCTGATCAGTTATGGAAAGCTATCATTTTCCAGCAAGACGGTACGGAATATTCACCCGGACGCATTACATGAACCTCTTGATACGGGATGGAACTAAAAAGAACGTCGGAAAACGTCCTTTCCGCATTGCCCCTCACCGAACTAAATGCAATAATAACAAGATGAAAAATGATGATGGTTACAACACCCGTGGAAGGAACCTGCCGTTCGTGTGTGTTCCGAAAGAGCCATAGATACCAACGCATGGCCATCCTAAGTAGACTTATCGAACGAAACTTTTCCTTAGGCATTTCTTTGTTGTAGCATCCTGAAAGGAAGCACACATGCAAATGATCCATTTGGGTTTTCCGGAGCTGCCGTTTGACAGGCTCAGAGTTTCATAAATTACAAAAATTCGAGAAAGCGGATGGAAAATAAATACTCGTACCCAAACCCTGGAGCAAGTTGAAACGACAACGGCAATGACAACGGAGCATTTGGTGCAAGAACATTGTTCGAAAGTAGTATAAATCCTCATAACAAAACACATAATAATCCCCTGTCAACCTGAGTGAAGCTCCTGCCAACGTGATTCAATTCAGCAGCCACAAATCTTCCGCCGGGTGGCTGACTCGACGATTTTGAGCGTGAAATTTGAATCTCCATACTATGTATACAGGGTGTTCGGTTCCCTTAGTGCAAATATTTTAAGGGGCGATAGAAGATCATATTTGAAGAAAATGTTCTACGCATATGATCAAATCTCAAAAACCACTGAGATTATTAAACTTTTTCTGTTTTGGTCTATGCTTGCCAGAAATTGGCTCTAACTCTAAACCACGCCATCAAACAAAAAACTGTTGCCTTTATCGGATAGTTTGGTAAATTTCCAATTTAAAAGCGTCCTTTTACTTTCTGTAGTTGCATTTAGACACATTTCAGGGATAAACGAATCTGAAAACTTTCGTTTTTGCATGGATTTTCCTTATTATTTCAAAAATACGTGATAAGTTTGTTGTTTTGTCTAACCAAAAGATGCCTCTCAAAACCGCTCTACAACTCTCTTTTGACACCAATTTTCTATCTTGTTTAGTTTTGTCGCAATCTATTAAACACATCTGGTTGAGTCGTTAATCAACGGTTGCGTAAAACACGGAATTCAACCCACCGTGCGTTGCTGTTGACGTCTGTTTGCACGCGCATAGCACACTTGATCGCCACGTGGAGTGACGGTATGAAAAGTGTGAGCAAAAAAAAAAGAACAATGCCGCGGGACGGTTCGATATGCACGCATGATGAAAATTGAGAAAATGTCCTTTTTTTCTCGATACCATTTGTACATTGAACTTGTTCTATTGAATCTAATTAGGTATTTTTCCAATGATTATTCAAATTAAAACACTGATCTTCGTTTCTTTCATAAATTTATTTCAATAGTTTGCTTCAATGTGCCTCCATTTTCTTGGATGCAGTACATGCAGTCCTCCTTCCGGTCTCTTCCACAAGGTTAATATAATTCATTTTCTCTTGTATCTTGACAGCAATAAAATTCGGTCAATTAGCTGTTCGCAAGTATTGATTGTCGCCGAATACACCTCTTCCTTCATTCACCCCATAAAAAGAAGTCCACTGGGAGTCAAATCCCCGGACTCCTTGGGGGCCAGGGAATCGGCCCGTCCCGTCCAATCCACGGTTCCCGATAGTTGGCGTTCAGAAAATGTTCACCGCATTTGTGGAATGGTGGTGCTCAAGTCCTGTTGAAACACCAAGCGCCGTCTCACAGCAAGTGGGACATCTCTCCTCCAGCAAGATTGGGAAGCTCTCCGTTCTCTAAAAATTCCAAATGCTTCACACTGTTGAAGCGAACCTTCGATAATGTACACGGCCCGATGAGCTGTCGGGTCGATGCTACCGGCCCATACGGCTAACGGAAAACCGGTACTGTCGACTGTTGTTTCTTTGACCACTCTTGGGTTCCAATTGCCCACGTGTGGTCATTGTGGGTATTGAAGTATCCTGCAACGGGTAAAGGTGCACCCGTCACGTCCAAAGGATGCTTTTCGAGAAAAAATGCATCCTCATCCCTTTCGCTGTCATCATAACAATCCTGCTGAACTCAAGCCGGAAGTGGTTTATCTCTTCCAGAAGCTCCTGAACTGCAGCGTATGAAACGGATGCATATTCTGCTGTTTAAACGTTCCACACGCTCCGGCAGATGAATAGGCTGACTGCAACTCGCCTTGCACTGGCTTTGGGATCTGTTTCTCACAGTTCTTGAAAATTCTCTGCCTCCGCGGCCGGCGTCGGCGACCGGCGGGAGCTGGCTCGGCTTGAGTTGCGGTCCAGCACAACGTTCCATTCCGGAACCGACGGTGTGTAGACGTGAAGGTTCCTGTCTCAACGTAATGTTTACAAACTAAACATCTTGCTACACTTGTATTATTTTTACATACTCTGCGTTTGGCAGTCGACAGTGCTGGGAAATCCGCGTCCATATTCTTGTTGGGCTCTCGTTGCCACGAGTTGGCAAAGAACCGTAACAGAGATGAATATCCGCCAGCTCTTCTGGAGAATACATGTTTGTTTTCTGCCAGCTGTAAATTTCTGTTTAGATTTTTCTTCTTTCATACCGTCACTCCACGTGGCGATCAAGTGTGCTGGCGCGCTGCAAACAGACGTCAGCAGCAACGCGCGGTGGGTTGAATTCTGTGTTTTACGCAAACCGTTGATTAACGACCCAACCAGATGTGTTTAGTACAAATTTGCGACAAGCTAAACAAGATAGAAGAGTTGATGTCAAAAAGAGAGTTGTAGAGCGGTTTGAGAGGCATCTTTTGAGTTAGACAAAACAACCAGCTTTCATTACGCATGTTTTTGAAGTAATAAGGGAAAATCCGTAGAAAACACAAGGTTTTAGATTCTGTTTATCCCTGAAATGTGTCTAAATGCAACTTACTGAAAGTAAAAGGACGCTTTTAAATTGGAAATTTGCCAAACTATCCGATAAAGGTAACGGTTTTGTGTTTGATGGCATAGTTTTAGAAGTTGAGAGCCAATTTCTGGCAAGCATAGACCAAAACAGAAAAAGTTTAATAACTCAGTGATTTTTGAGATTTGGATCATATGCGTAGAATACTTTTTTTCTTCAAATATAATCTTCTATCGCCACTTAAAAATATTTGCGCCAAGGAACCGAACACCCTGTATAGTTCCGCCGCTGTTGACATTGGAAGCAGTTTTATAACTATATGCTTATTTTTCTAACTCCATCATGAGTTACTTCGAGAATCGTAGAGATGCAAACGTAAACCCTCACTCTAGTTATGTTTTCCCGTAGTGGGTAGAGCGGGGATCGTTGGTCAGTTCTACCACAAAGTTCAATAACTGTAAACTACGATCAAATGTTGCGTTGAGTAACAGCTTACAGTGTTTCGATCGAAATTTGGTCGACTTCAACTTGACGCATTTCCTTTCATCGTGCATTAATTTTTTTTGCGCACCCCTCGTTTTGAATATGTGTGCGTGTTGCATCATGCGTCATTTTTAATTTTGAAATTAGCACTTCAGTTATCAAAATGTCGTCGAAGGAAGAACG
>JASCZW010021801.1:0-10093 GCA_034211315.2 Aedes japonicus
TTAAAAACAAGCAACTGCACCAACTTCTCTTGAAATCATCGGTACCAATTGCTTACATCTTAGTTACAAATATTTTCCGCTTAACTAGAGCCCAGTACTTCTCTATTGGGCGAAGTTCTGGACATCATGGTACCATTTCAGGACGGATCTCGCATAGTGACAAGAGGCCAAAACAGAGTTGGGGAGTCGTGGCTTATGATAAACGCAACCGCTACTGCAGACATTCTTTCTCGTACACAGCATTATTGATAGTGCCGGTAGAGACGAAACTTTTAGATTTTTGACCACAACTACATATGGCCTGCCAAATCAAATACTTCTTCGGGAATTTGGACACCTTCTTTGTCCGGAAATGCTCGGTAATATGATTTGAATCCACAGAGATCCTGTTGTCTTCTGGCCAGATTTTGTGACTCACCGTTACGCGAAATCAACGGTAGGATGGAAAACCCCCAAGAATGTTCCAATCGTTCCACAGAACATAAACCCTTCTAATTGCTCGCAAATTCGGCCAATTGAAAAATTTCGGGCACCGACGAGGGCACATCTTAAGAAACATGTCTGGGCAGCAGATACCATTTAACAGTTGGAAAGAGATTGGTAGAAAGTATCAAAACTTGGCTGGTGGTATTGATGACCGCCGATAACGACACCAGCAGAGAGATACCAAAGGTGCATTATGGCAATCGTGCCTACATTGGACTCCGTAGTGTAGAATAGAAGGTGGTTATAAATATACTAATTTTACAAAAAAAAATTGAATGAGTCGAAATTATTCTGCGGATTTGAAGGACGAACTGCAGTAACGGACGAGCACCAACGATGGAAGGTTTTGTATCCGACGGCCAGGCATCAATGAAGGAGAGGAATTCTACTCAGGATGACGACATGTAGGACGCTAAGGTCGAAAAAAGTTCACCGAGCTACAAAGTTGACCATTTACAAGACATTAATTAGACTGGTTGTCCTCTATGACCACAAAACAATGGGAATTGCTCGTGTAGGACCAACGTGCCTTCGGTGTCTTTGAACGGAAGGCGTTTCTTTTGTTGAGGCGTAGAACTACTGCGTCCACTGAATTGAATATTTGTGGTATACCCCTGCTTTCTATTACTATTCGCACATTAAAGCTTGATCACCATTTGTCAAGTGATGCAAGTCAAGGTGTTGCAAACGATCTACGGTGGAGTGCAAATGGATGACGGAATATAATATGGAGGAGGCGAATGAACCAAGAATAGAATCAGTTGCTGGGATAAACTCTCATCGTGCACACCGTTAAAATTGGTCGACTACAATGGGCTGCACATGTCGCAAGAATGTCGAAAATTGCTTGAGCTCCTGCAATGATCATGGTAATCATGATCAAATTCAAAATTCTTCTGGCTATAGCCTGAGTATAAAATCAAGCTTTCGTCAGATTCTTATATGATCTGAAAAAAAAACTATCAAGCAGTACGATATATCCCACCTGGAAAGTCAACAAAACTAAATATTGAATCCAGAATTTGCTAACATCAACTGCACAAATTTACCGAGATTCGTAGCAATCCAGTACACAGTTTGACCGAATGCTTTCCGGGATTCCTTTAAAATCCTCTTTTCGATTAATCCTAGTCTTATCCGATGCAATACAAGAATACGTAAAAACGTTGAGGACCGATTTCATCAGAATACAGAAATATACATTACAATTAGTAATGAAAAATTTCGAACGGGTAAAATAACGATCAGCATTTAAAATAATTAAACTTTGCTACGTTAAGAAGAAAATTAACAATGAAAACATGAAAAACTTAGATACAACCATTAAAATTCAGGATGGAATATATAAGAAAAAGAACCGTGTAGAGATGAAACTATCAAACTAAATGCTATCATAACACCACCCAAGCAACACCAAACTGTCATTATTAGGTGCAGCAACTTGATTGTAACCTAACTGAGTTACATTGAAGTATTTTGTACTGGTTAGCAACAA
This sequence comes from Aedes japonicus, assembly GCA_034211315.2. NCBI lineage: Eukaryota > Metazoa > Arthropoda > Insecta > Diptera > Culicidae > Aedes > Aedes japonicus. The sequence goes on from JASCZW010021801.1 coordinate 1,982, forward strand.
GTGTGCTACTAGAGCTTTTTTGTATAATGCATAAAATGAATTTCGTCAAGAAGACGCTGCTTCTCTTGGATCGTACTCATAAACGTTTGAATGAACGAATATTTTTTCTGTGTCAACAAATGCTTAGTGCTTTTGACAGTTGTGCGTGTGGCATTGAACTCAAATAGTACAAATCAGTTTCGTTGCAGAAAACAACGTATTGATTTGTTACTCCAACCTTCGATTTCAAAATATTAACTAAAATAAATTTTTAGTGTATAAGTAAAATAGCTGTAACGTATCCGTGGAATAATTCAAAATCTACACTGAAAGAAAAGTGTCCGAAATTTTTTTCTGGAATTTTCATTTTGACGAAAGTAATATTATCTTTTTCTATTGTAGACCGTTGAAAAACGCATGATTATGAATAAGACTTGAATTTTCGCCCCTCGTGTGATTTTTAAGCACAGTGATGTTATATCTTTTACCAATGAGGCATTCAGTGGTATTCAATTGGGATAAACATGTCCGGTTTTCAAATGAGAATGAAATTAAACTAATGATAATGCAATGTTTATTTGCTCATGTTCGTCCAAATGTGTCCCATATTTGTAAAAATTTCTGTCTGTCTGTCTACTGCACCGATCGGCGTAAAATTTTGTATGTAGAGGTTTTCCAGGCCGGGAGGGTTCTTAAGAATGTTATAGATCCCTCCGTTTTCTGAAAGGGGGGGCTCCCATAGTGGTACATGAGCGTGATCCAACACGTTACTTTTGCCTGTGAGGTGGCGGATTCGTCCGTGCCTCGACCTACTCCGCAGTGTAGGTCCCCTTGGTTCAAATGCTACTGTACCAATGCCTTTTCGCTCAGTTTTCAAACATCTGTTCTATTTCCAACCTACCGTACACTGACGGAACTTCGAACACTTTCTGTTCATATCTTTCATTCTAGCAAACATTACTGTCCACTCTTGGAGCCTCATGGTGAGGAGCGAACATCTCCTTCTATTTCTCATTCCACTGGCAGTCCAAGTAAAGTTACTCCACAGTGTTTACGCTTAATTTAAGGAGAATAAAAAAACAGTGGGAGTGGGAACCTTTCTATACCGACATTAAGAATCCAGAAATTCAAGAACAAATATTTTCAGAATTGACAAGTAAAGCTGTTTTACTTTAACTAAGGTACTCCTATTACCAGCATAATTAGAACGGAGTCCCACCATCATGATCATTTTTTTTCAACTGTCCGATTAATGATTTCTGACTCACTTTGCTCGCAGATATCTTATGATTTCTATAATTGACATCATCGGTCGCAGGACGCACGTTCCTCGTCGGACGGAAAGCAAAACTTTTTTTCCCAACAGTTTCTCAAACTCGCTCGAAACTTTCTCCGCCTGCAATTCTATTCTCAAAAGCCAGGATTTAAACAACTTCGGGATGAGATTGATGCCTGTGCTTTTCCCCCCGCAGCAGCATCCAACCCGAGGGGCCTTGGTTTGAAAAATCTTGAGGAAACAAGGTGACACTAATTAAATTCTCTTTTGTTTCGCGATGATTCAGTGTCATCGTATGGAAGCACCAACTATACAGCCAGCGAGGGCCCAAGCAAAACACTGCAATCGTCACGTTCCAGATGAGCACGGAACGACGTTGAGTTGAAGCAGAAATTTCGCACCGAGCGAGAAACGAAGTTGGACTTCTTTTCTTTTGGCTCTAGAGGGGAAGATTTCATCTCCCGAGAAAAGTTGGTAATTATTTTCACCTTTTGCGGGTGCGAATGAAAAAATGGGATGCTTCCAATACAGTTGGAATTCGCTTCGCCCTTTTCGATGGAAAAACCTAAATCCAATCACCTATTCCGACTTTCAATCCATTTCTGGAAATTGAAACGTGAATCCTCTGCCAACTGCTGCATCTCCATCCTTATAAATGAATTCATTCCATTCCGGAGAGTCGTTTTCACACTTTCAAATCCAAATCCAAACACCTCGAGCAGGGAATTGCTCAATTCGGTGCTGCAACACTCTTCTCCGTTTCAAAATCACCATCGGGAGCCCAAATCTTCCTTCTACTTCGAGTTAGGCAAATTGCCTCATACCCTGAAACATGCATTGACAAATCAACCACGTATGGTCGTCTCCTCGTCGGTGAATGGAGCTGAACTAAAGTTTTAGAAAGGTACACCTTCGCATCGTGGCTCGCTCGTCTGGGAGGAAGACCGCACGAAATTGGAGTGGAAAATCTAGGCCATCTAGACAATATCCGAGACGACCTTCCCGAGCTTTCAGCCATCGAATCGAAACCAAATTTGCACGAATGTTTAGAGGAAAGGAAGGAAAAAAAAAGAGCTCAGTGTAAGAAACAGTAACTGTCCCAAGTGCGTCATCTTGTTCGGTGGAGGAAAAAAAACAAATTCGCCATGCAAGAAATGAGGAACCTCAAACCGGCTGCCTTCGAGTAGCATTGTACGGTGGAGATCCGAGAACTAGAGCGAGGGGAGGGGGCGGAGGCGTCTCGATTTTAGATTTTGTCTTTCTGGAGGTGAGCGCGCATAATATGCATAATTTATGCTGGCTTAAGCACGTTGTGCTCATCACGCATCGAATGAGGTTTTTATTTTTGGAGAGCATTGTCTTATTTTTCCACAGCCAAGAGTGGCGCTGGTTCGAGTCGCAGTGTATTTTACATTCATTTATTCGCGTCGGAGAGCAATTTGTAATGGCAGCACAGGATCTCCCGAGTACGGTGGTGGGTAGTCTAAATCTTTCAATCAATGGAGATGGATCGACTTTGAATGAGGAAATTATGGTTTGAAGGTTGAAATGCTCTGGTTTATTTTTGGTTGTTCATTAAGATTTTATGAGCTATTCTAGTCGTTCTGGAGAATGAGAAGCAGACTAATGCCAATTTTGAAATCGCTGCTCTTCAGCAGAGTCCTAAATTTAGAACTGATTTGGCAAAACTCTGACATTCCTAGCAGCACGCTTGTTGCAAAGCAGTAAAGTTAACTTCAATGTGACTCAAATAGGTCATAATAAAGATGCTGTAACCAATAACAGGGTGACCACACAATCTTAATATTAAAATTCCCGCATTTTTCCTGCATTTTTGCTATATTTTCCCGACTGTTAAGATGAGTTAATATAAATTACTCGTAGCTAAATCTCTGAGCTCCCAAACTTTTTCCTGTTTGATTTACAACCAGATACTTTCCATTTATTTAAAATACGCCTTTTTGTGCGCCAATTTTTGACAAATGTTGTCAAATTTGGTAGCTCCTTCTTGGTTCTAGCCAAAATTTGTCCAAACCATTTTCTTTTCTCTGGAATCCGGCAAACAACGTCAGACGGCATTGAGCACAGCTGCCCAAATTCTTCTTTCACCATGTGTTAACACCGCTTACAAACGCAATTCGCCAAACTTCAAACATTCGCCACCACATGAAAGATAAGTTCATTTCTGGCCTCACCTGTTACAGCCGTGCTAAGCCAGATCTTCTAAGGGCATCTTCAACGGTGGTTCATATCGTGGTTTGGATTTATTTGTCGCTGGTGTTTGTAAATTTTGTTTTATACCGGATCTATTTTGTATCATTTCAGAAATTAAATAAACTTCCAAGTTTCTTACTGATCGCACTCTTTAAAAATTTAATTTAATGAACTTCAGAATATCTATGAATATTGGGTGGATATATCTATAATGAACGTGCCAGAAGTTTATTAAACTTCTCGGCAGTTGAATAAAATAATTGAAAGTTTCCAGATAATCATGAAGTCGCTGTCTTTCGAGAAGAGAAATGGTGAAACTTTAGAGTAATTAATTGAATTGCCGAAAAATTATTAACGTTTCTGGAAACTTGGATGTACTTCCAAATAGATTGCTGATCATCCATGGAATAGGAACAACTTTCTGGGAATGACGGGAACTTAGAAAATCAGATTTCGCTTCCCAGAAGTTGTTTTAACTTCCAGCAGGTACATATTCTGTTATGAGAAGCAGAATATCACACATATTTAAATAACTTACGAGAAATAAAAAAAAAATCTTGGAAGCCGTGGAATTTCTGTGAAACAGTTAGCATTACCGAGATGTTGTTAAACCGTACAAGAACTTTTTATGATCTCCAAGATTGTGAATAGGTGGAAATTCGATGAAATTGTTTAAAACGTAGTTAGTTTCTTTATTCTTGTTTTGGTTGGGTTCGAAACATTATCGAGTAGTAGGAAGTTTAAGTTCTTCTTAAAACTTAAATACCCTGAACTTTTGGGATGTCTTCGGAACGATTGGAAAGTTTCTCGATCACCAGGAAAGATCCCTGAAGTTCTAGGAAGCTATCCAAACTTATGGAAAAATCCTTTGATGGTTTCCTAAACTTTTCAGATGCTAAAAAAATCCAGTTTCATGTTTATCTGGGACGTTTTCTGAAATTCTGAAAAGTTTCTCGATCTTGGGAGAAGTTTTCTGAAATTCTTGGAAGATCGCAGGACTACTGAAAAATTTCTGAATTGCTGAATCCCCTGAGCATCCGGGAGTTTTTTTGAGCTTCTGAAAAGTTCCCTGAACTTCTGGGATATTTTCTAAATTTCTGGGACGTTCTCTAAACGTCTGAGATGTTTGCTGACCTTTTGGAAAGTTTCCTGATCGTTGGGGGAGTTCTTTGATCTTTGTGAGCATTTCCTAAAGTTCTGAGAAGTTTTTTGAATTCATGAGAAACCCTGAACTTCAAGGAAGTTTCCTGAACTCCTACATGTTCGCTGAACTTCTACGAAGTTCTGTATATGTCTAGCAAGTTTCATGAAATTCTAAGAAGTTCACTAAACGTCTAGGAAGTTCCGCAAACTGTTGAAAAGCTTCATGAAGTTTTGACTGTTCTCTATTGGAAGTTCTCTTATTTTCTGGAAAGTTCCTTGAATTTTTTGGGAAGTACCCTGAACATCTTTTTTTCGAATTTTCGGGAAATTTTTTTTGTGGATCAGTTTCTTAACCTTTTCCAATATCGGGGGCGTAAATACTGCGGGCCGTTAGTCTTAAGGACAGATTTTCAAAAAGTCCTCAGGGTCACCAACCCCCAAGTTTTCGTTGAGAGAACTAGCTGAGGACATACGTAAAAATTCATTAGGCTGCAGTGCACCTATGTAACACTAAGGCATATCCAGCTGCATCGCAACAGCTGGAAAAAGTCATCAGTTGACTCTAGTTGTCGCATAACGTTTAGGATCATATCCCTTGGCAGATTGAAACGTTGCAGAAAGTGCTTCTTGTCATAGGTTGGCTTGGCTCTATCTATCACTATTACACTATATACACACTTTCTAATATCGTTTGAATGAGATGCATGCATTCACACTCACCACCACTCAAACCAATCCATGGTAAAAGTTTGCGAAAAACCCTCGGACCTGAAAAAAACAAAACTTCTGATCTCTGGATATTGTATGATTGACAAGATGATAGGTGTTGGTGGGTTTAACAACAAGAAATACTACACGGTGCGGGGATGCGAAGTTGGTCTGTTTCAGCCTGGTTCTTTTAAACGCTGACCGCTTAGATCGACTATGAGTGGTGGTCTATTTTAGACCACCACTCATAGTCGATCTAAGCGGTCAGCGTTTAAATGAACCAGGCTGAAACAGACCAACTTCGTACCCCGCACCGGTGTAGTATTTCTTGTTGTTAAACCCGCCAACACCTATCATCTTGTCAATCATACAATATCCAGAGATCAGAAGTTTTGTTTTTTTCAGGGTCCGAGGGTTTTTCGCAAACTTTTTACCATGGATTGGTTTGAGTGGTGGTGAGTGTGTGAATGCATGCATCTCATTCAAACGATATTAGAAAGTGTGTATATAGTGTAATAGTGATAGATAGAGCCAAGCCAACCTATGATGAAGAAGCACTTTCTGCAACGTTGCTCAACTCTGCCAAGGGATATGATCCTAAACGTTATGCGACAACCAGAGTCAACTGATGACTTTTTTCCAGCTGTTGCGATGCAGCCGGATATGCCTGAAGTGTTGAGATAGGTGCACCGCAGCCTAATGAATTTTTACGTATGTCCTCAAGCTAGTTCTCTCAACGAAAACTTGGGGTTATGACCCTGAGGACTTTTTGAAAAATCTGTCCTTAAGACTAACGGCCCGCAGTGTTTACGCCCCGATATTGGAAAAAGGTTAAGAAACTGATCCACAAAAAGATTTCCCGAAAATTCGAAAAAAAGATGTTGAGGTACTTCCCAAAAAATTCAAGGAACTTTCCAGAAAATAAGAGAACTTCCAATAGAGAACAGTCCAAACTTCATGAAGCTTTTCAACAGTTTGCGGAACTTCCTAGACGTTTTAGTGAACTTCTTAGAATTTCATGAAACTTGCTAGACATATACAGAACTTCGTAGAAGTTCAGCGAACATGTAAGGAGTTCAGGAAACTTCCTTGAAGTTCAGGGTTTCTCATGAATTCAAAAAACTTCTCAGAACTTTAGGAAAATGCTCACAAAAGATCAAAGAACTCCCCCAACGATCAGGAAACTTTCCAAAAGGTCAGCCAAACATCTCAGACGTTTAGAGAACGTCCCAGAAATTTAGAAAATATCCCAGAAGTTCAGGGCACTTCTCGGAAGCTCAAAAAACTCCCGGATGCTCAGGGGATTCAGCAATTCAGAAATTTTTCAGTAGTCCTGCGATCTTCCAAGAATTTCAGAAAACTCCTCCTCAAAGATCGAGAAACTTTTCAGAATTTCAGAAAACGTCCCAGATAAACATGGAAACTGGATTTTTAGCATCTGAAAAGTTTAGGAAACCATCAAAGGATTTTCCATAAGTTTGGATAGCTTCCTAGAACTTCAGGGATCTTTCCTAGTAGATCGAGAAACTTTCCAATCGTTCGAAGACATCCCAAAAGTTCAGGTATTTAAGTTTTAAGAAGAACTTAAACTTCCTACTACTCGATAATGTTTCGAACCAACCAAAACAGAATGAAGAAACTAACTACGTTTTAAACAATTTCATCGAATTTCCACCTATTCACAATCTTGGAGATCATAAAAGTTCTTGTACGGTTTAACAACATCTCGGTAATGCTAACTGTTTCACAGAAATTCCACGGCTTCCAAGATTTTTCTATTTCTCGGTAAGTTATTTAAATATGTGTGATATTCTGCTTCTCATAACAGAATATGTACCGCTGGAAGTTAAAACAACTTCTGGGAAGCGAAATCTGATTTTCTAAGTTCCCGTCATTCCCAGAAAGTTGTTCCTAATCTATGGATGATCAGCAATCTATTTGGAAGTACATCCAAGTTTCAGAAACGTTAATAATTTTCGGCAATTCAATTAATTACTCTCAAGTTTCACCATTTCTCTTCTCGAAAGACAGCGACTTCATGATTATCTGAAACTTTCAATTATTTTATTCAACTGCCGAGAAGCTTAATAAACTTCTGGCACGTTCATTATAGATTATCCACCCGATACTGTAGATATTCTGAAGTTCATTAAATTAAATTTTTAAAAGTGCGATCAGTGAGAAACTTGGAAGTTTATTTAATTTCTGAAATGATACAAAATAGATCCGGTATAAAACAAAATTTACAAGCACCAGCGACAACATAAATCAAACCACGATATGAACCACCGTTGAAGATGCCCTTAGAAGATCTGGCTACGCACGGCTGCTAATGGTGAGGCCAGAAATGAACTTATCTTTCATGTGGTGGCGAATGTTTGGAGTTTGCAGATTGCGTTTGTAAGGGTGTTAACACATGGTGAAAGAAGAATTTGGACGTGTGCTCAATGCCGTCTGACGTTGTTTGCCGGATTCCAGAAGAGAAATGGTTTGGACAAATTTTGGCTAGAACCAAGAAGGAGCTACCAAATTTGACAACATTTGTCAAAAATTGGCGCACAAAAAGGCGTATTTTAAATAAATGGAAAGTATCTGGTTGTAAATCAAACAGGAAAAAGTTTGGGAGCTCAGAGATTTAGCTACGAGTAATTTATATTAACTCATCTTAACAGTCGGGAAAATATAGCAAGAAATGGCGAAGGAAAAATGCGGGAATTTTAATATTAAGATTGTGTGGTCACCACTGTTATTGGTTACAGCATCTTTTATTATGACCTATTTGAGTCACATTG
>JASCZW010021802.1:0-10095 GCA_034211315.2 Aedes japonicus
TTGTCGAATTTTACGATTATACAAATTTTAGTTTTCATCTTGCTATAACCCTCCGTTCCTTTTTTCTTAGAGAAAAGCAGTTTCGTTTCCATTGTCTTGATAGAACATCAACTGGAATACTCAATTTGGTTTTCACAGGAGAAATGCACAGCAGATTTATGTTGTTCTCGCTGATACCAGGATCAATTTTTAACTTTATGTCATGGGACTAAATTTGTTCTTTTCAATTTTGATCTACCGTTAAAACGACCAAAACGAAAGCAACCTCAGTAATAATCATTATCACCAACATCAAAACATAATATGGGAACGTCCATTAATTACGTCACGCAAAAAATGACTTTTTATAACAATACCCCCCCCCCCTGTCACGTTTTTTGTATTAACTTTTAATTTTTTTTATATGGATCGGCACGTTTTCCCAAACGCCCTCTCCCACCCCTACTGCGTGACATAATTAATGGACCTTTCCTTTTCAATTTTCTATTTGGTCTCCAACTCTATTCGGGTAATCAGTCTTTGAGAATTTGAATTCAAGTCAGATTGAACAAAAATTGCTTCATAACTTTAGATTTGCAGCAACAACAAAGATTAATTTTCGCATTTCCAATTACCCAATCCCTGGGGGTAGTAATTATAGTCACTAGATTCATAGTCAGGCGGATACAACGACGGGAGCCAATTTGAACTGTCAGTTGGCGGTGCCAATCGAGCATATCTCGAGTAATTAATGTTAAGCGCCTATAAGCCATTTATAAACAACGTTTATTGCTCACGAATTACAAGAATCTCACTATATCCTGCTACTCCATATGGTAGAACTAACATTCTTCTACCAAATGCTGCTTTCATTTCACGAGAGTGATTTAAGATTCAAGAGAAATCTATATTTAAAGTCATTGTTTACAAATGGCTTTTAGGCTCTTAACATAAATTACTTGAGACGTGCTCGATTGGCTCCGCCAAGTGACAGTTCAAATTGCCTCCCCGTCGTTGTATCCGCCAGACTATGAATCTAGCGACTATAGTAGTAATGGGTTAAGATAAGTGTCACCAATTCTCAGTTTCTATGACATTTAACACCGCTTATTCATTGCTTTATCCTGCTACCCGCTAGTTCATTGCGAAAATCCTGATGGTATTGAGATATAGACTCTTAGCAACAAATGCCAGAACTAGACCTAAAGAGTGAGTCGATATTTATTGGGACACTTTAGATTGATTGGTAATTCGGCTAAAGTTATCGAAATGATACCAAGTTTTAACAGTACATCAGTCTATGTATGTTTTTCAGCTTACATGCGTCGGTAAACTTTTAGGACGAGTTTAGGTAAACTGCTCGACAATTGCGATCGACGCCCTCCATCTGAGCCTGTACAGTCGTTTCCGGTACCTTTTTGCTCATTTTTCCCTACTTTCTCATCAATTTCTTTTCGTCATTTGCTTCTCTTTTAGTCTTCCAAAGTTCGCCATGGTCCAACAGGTTTCGATCGGACGGAGTTCAGGACAGTTTGGCGGGTTCATGTCTTGCGGTACAAATTCCACAGAATAACCCGCATACCACTTCTGCTGGTTTTTTTTAAGCCAAATCGGGCCAAAACAAAGGTTTTTGATCGTACTATCCGTGGCTCTATCCGTGGCAACCAGTGTCATACTGGGTGTATGTTGAGAGCTTTCTTGTGATCGTAGCCACTCGGCTCGTGTATTTTTCCAAAAATCAAACCCGGTGTCAAAAGCAATACACTAGCGGGTACACTCGTGTCGCGTGCATTACGTTGCGGGTTCATCTATAAGCACGACACTAGAGTGGTGGATTACAGCCACTTGGTGGTGTGTTTGCAGTCTAGTTCGGCTCTCGTGCAGAACGGTCTGGTGCTTTTACCAAGGCTGCCTCCAGGATGGTCCTAAGCAACGGAAGCCGGGAAGCAGACGTCCGCGCTTTGCACGCACGCCAAACGTGATCAAATCGGTCCGTGCAAAAATTGCTCGCAACCCGATGCGTTCCATAAGAAAACTTGCAAAGGAAGCCAATATTTCGGAGAATCATCAAAGAAGACCTGCATGCATCTTCCAGAGCCAGGGTGAAACGCCACTTGATTACGGACCGGGTCAAGGAAGTACGAGTGACTCATTCCAAGAGATTGCTTTCCTTGTTGAAGAAGGAAAAAATGATAATCCTGTTCTCCGACGAAAAACTTTTCAGCATCGATGCTGTGGCCAACAGTCGCACGGACCGGTTCATTTCACCGCAGAAAATGGAGAACGTTCCGGAAAAAGTGAAATTCAAATTTCAAATCAAACATCCGGCTGGTGTTAAGGTGTGTTTGGCTTGGTAGCGTTCAATTTTTGAAATGCCACCTGTTTTCATTAATTCTGGAGTTAAAATCAATACCGAAGTGTATATCGGTATTTTAAAGGACCAAGGGCTTCCCAGGGTGAAGGCCAACTTCTCCAAGGACCAAAACGTTGTCCTACAGCAGAACGGAGCGCCGTGTCACGCGTCCAATCGAACCCAACAATGGTTGAACGATAACATGAAGTTTTGGCCGAAGGATTTGTATTTGGGCATATGTTGAAGCACGAGCCTGCAAAACATCACACCCTAGTGTGAAAAACCTGAAGTCAACCATAACACGCACATGGCAGTCAATGTTGGAGAACTACATCCGAAAGGCATGCTCTGGCTTCCGGCGGCGGCTCGAGGATGTTATTAATAAAAATGGAGGACACATTGAATAAGTTTGTTTAAAAGGACTTTATAAAGATAACTGCACTCGAAAATGTTGATATTATTGCTTGAATTAGTTGAAAATGGGATTTGAAAGAAATAGAACAAATTTTCGCATTATTTTCTGCCGCACCCTGTACACGATACTATTGGGCGATTTCAATTATATTGTTAACCCAATTGATGCTACTGGAATATCCAATGCGAGTCCGGCGTTAAATAGACCGTGTGAAAGGCCAAATATCAAAGATGTTTGGAGAGAATTCCATACGCAAAACGAGTATACTTTTGTGCGTGGGCGGTCGATGTCTAGAATCGATAGGATCTACGTTACGCCGAATTGTTTACCCAACGCAAGATACTGTAACATGCAAGTTAACAGCTTTAGCGACCACAAGGCAGTCTGTATGCGTATTTAGACTGAAAAATCAGCTACTAACTGACAAAAATCTGAACGAGCTAAGGCATAAATGGGCTTACTGGACGCGACAAAAGAGAAATTACACTTCGTGGGCGGATCGGTGGACTTTAAACATCAAGGGGAAAATTGCATCCTTCTTTAGATGGAAAAAATCTCTCGCTATTCAAACGTTCAACAACACTATGGGCTTCTATTACACATGCCTCTACAATGCTTATGAACAGCATGAGGATCAAGACTATACAACGAAAATAAACAGGATTAAATCGATTATGTTAAAAAAGCAAAAGAAGTTTTCAGTAAGCTGAAAAAATACAAATATTCGTTTCCTTGGCGGAGAAAATATTTCGGTATTTCAACTGGCAGACCAAATAAACAGGAGGAGAGAAACCAGCGTTTCATCATTAGAGGTCGATGGGTAATCGATTACGGAGGCAAATAACGTACGTAGCTGCTTGTTCGAACATTATCAAAACTTATTTCGTGAGGACGAGATTGAGGACAATGAACGTTTTTTTTCAATAAGGACATTAGGGGAGAATTTGGAAGAAAATGTTCAACTGATGGATGATTTTGAAGAGGATGAGATACATGCCATCATCAATGGATCAGCCACTAATAAATCACCAGGAAAGGATGATATTACCAGGGAGTTCTACCTGAAAGCATGGGGCATAATCAAAAACGAATTCGCGCTAGTATTAAACGAAATAAAGAACGGATATGTGAGAGATGATCTACAGGATGGTGTAATAGTACTTGTCAAAAAAAAGTAAGAAGATAGTAGCATTAGTTCCTTGCGACCGATAACTTTATTGAATCTTAAACAGAATTTTGTAGCAGAGGACAGAAAAAATTGCAACGACGGTACTGTCAAGTCACCAGAAATGTAGCAATGGAAACAACACGATATTTGAGGCAGTATGCACAGTCAGGGATCATATTTCACTTTCTAAACATGAAAGGAATGGTGGAGTCATAAAGACCTGAGTAGTGCATTCGACCGAGTTAGCCGTGCATTCGTATTGTCAAATATGAGAAGGATGGACTTCAACGGACGGTTTGTTGATCTACTGACAAACTTAGCTGCGAAAACCAACTCTCAACTGGTCATCAACGTTCAAACTACTGAAACTTTTCCGATCATCAACCTTTACTGGACAATCTTGCTGAGATTTGTAATGGCCCAGGATGATATCACTATAGTTATTCGTTGCCCTTCCAAAATTGACCGTATTACTGCATGGTTTCATCAGCTTGAGAAAGCAGCAGGAGCAAAGTTAAATATGAGGAAATCTGAGGCTACGGAAATTGGATCAGGAATGCAGCATTGGTAAGGTTTTACGAAGCAGGAGAAAATAAAAATTTTGGGTGTGCGCTTCAAAAACAACATCAAAGACACTATGGATGAACCGGCCGAGAATAGTCAACATCAAACAGAAAGTTATATTACTGAATACATTCATCTGCTCAAAAAGGTGGTACATGGTGTCAATTTTACCTATGCCGAGTAAATATGTGGAATGTTTACGAAGCAAATAGGATACTTTTTTTGGTCAGGAGTTCCAGCTCAGCGAGTAAGAATGATAGATGTTGTGCGACCGAAGGCGCAAGGTAGCTTAGGACTTCACTCACCAGATCTCAAAACCAAAGCACTTTTGTTTAATCGATACATCAGAACAAGACCACTGTTGCCATCAATGGACCAGTATCTACATCAAATCCCAGCGAATCTACTTCATATTCGAACAATCAAGCTGGTGATAGACCGTTTACCACAGAGACTCCTGGATACCCCGGAGGCGACTACGATATACCAGCATCTCATAGGCGAATTACCAGCAGTGAAGATAACGGAACAAGCCAATAGGAACAGGAACCAAGTCTGGAGAAATATCAACAATAAAAGACTGACATCGGATGAAACATCTTTGTACTATCTGTTAGTTCACGGAAAAATTCCTCACAACGATTTGCTTTTTCACCAAGAACGACGCTCCGATCATAACTGCAGTGGTTGTGGTGAGAGAGAAACCCTGGAGCATAAATTTGCACTATGTCAAGGAGTGAATCAACTATGGGAATATGTAGAGACTGGAATTAGAAGATTAACTCAACTAACAGAAATTAGTTTAAAAGATCTTCATTATCCAATACTTATAAACACAAATAGTTATACAAAAGCAAAATTTTGAAAAATCTTCTTTAGATACATTATGTATCATTTAGAAATTTCTGACGAAAGTAAGAAAAACGTAACCTTGATAAGTTATTTGGATATGTATACATAAAAATCTATAAATAAAGCAATTTTGTTAACAAAACCCGCATTAATCCACCGATGGTGAGACTGAACCCTTCTTACATTTCACCAGAATTACAAACTGAAATGTGGGCAATATTGTACTGGATACATATTTTCATGAAAAATTCCAAGAAGATTCAGAAATATTCAATATGCCATACATTCAGTTGATAAAATGAACTTTTTGTCAGTCCTGAACGTATTGTTCAGGATTGAACAAAAATTAAAATATTTCCATTAATAGTCTTTAATGACCTGTTTATGTTAGTTATATAAAAGGGGAAATTACATAAATATTAGAAATTTCATATAATCAGTCCATAGCATGAATTATTAGACAATCCTAAGCGTCAATTTTGATTATCGATGTGGATTCAAGATGCTTAATAAGTACATATTCGTTGAAAATAGTAAATGGAAACTTTGTGTAATTTCCGGATATACTCGTTGCAATTCAAAACCACTCGAGCCAACCGATGCTGCTTTAATTCTATAGAGTCGCAAAGTGTGGCTAGTCCGCTGTATGTGCTATACAATGCCCCAGATTCGACACAATAGAATGCAAGCGGCATCGATTGGTGTGATTGGTCTTGTTCGGTTTTGCACTGCAACGAGTATATTTTCATCTCACAATTATGTGCTCTCAGGTATTGTTTTGGTCATATCTCCATGAAGGATTATCCAATCATAATGAAATTTTGACCAGTTATTAGGAGATTTCATAGCTTTGATTTGGCACCAGCAAAACTAAAATCGGTACACAAATAGCTCAGTATGTAATCGGAGACTAAACTGTTTGATTACTATTATAATAGGCCTTCAAGTACTGTTTCGTTCATATCTTCGTAACGAAATGTCCGAATGATAAAATGAATCAATAGCGTGGGAATGTTGTAGCTTCCATTTGCCGTCAACAGAACTGAAATCGGTTCACAGATGGCTGAGAAACCGATGTGACATTATTTGTAACGCACACACACACATACACACACACACGCACACACACACACACACACACACACACATACATACACCCAGACATACACACAGACATGTGCTCAGTTCGTCGAGCTGAGTCGAATGGTATATGACACTCGGCCCTGTGGGCCTCGGATAAAAAGTCGAGTTTTCAAGCGATCTTAACACCCTTCTATTGATGTAAGAAGGGTAAAAAGGGCAAATATATCAGTAAAATGGAAAGCGCTCACCAGGATAATCAGCAACAATCTGCAAACTTGAACCAATCGGTTCGTTTTCGAAATCCATTTACATCGGATTTTAGTTCTATTCAACACACAAATGATGTTTAGGTATGAATCTGGTCATCTGGTTATTATTGAGATTCTAATAAGGATACATTTCATCACCCAAAAAATACTGAAAAAACGTGACAGCTCTCTTATCCTGGTGCACTGAAGCACTAAAAAACAGTAAAGAGAAAAACCTGCTGACGCACAATCTATCTAAACGAACACGATCACAACACATTTTGATTGGGAATCGATTAACTTCACAACGTTTTATGTTTAGCACACTGATATTTCAGAATTTCAGCTTTTCTTCAACTTCAAATATGAATTTTTATTATAAGGAAAACTACACAGCAAATGCAAAGCACGTCAGCTTCAAAGCACGGCTTGCTGCGATCCGTGCCAATCGCAAAAAATGCTCTCAGCACAAAGAAAATCATGTCAGGAAAGCTCATCATGGGAGTGTCATACCCCTTGTTCTTGAACGTTTTGAAAAATTGCTTGACTGAATTGTGCATTTGTTACTGGATTGAATATTCATAATAGATCTTGAACAGGGATGCCATATTCACAGACATGTCTGTAAATTTACAGACTTTTCATTTTTATTGCAGACTTTTTTAACGATGCAGACATTTTGCAGACATTCTATTTCTGTTGCAGACTTTTACAGACATTTGAAATATTTTTTTAAATTTCAAATAAAGGTATTCTATGAAGTTTGGATTTAAAACGTACGCAGTATGCAGTATAGTATTTGAACGCAATATAGTAGATACGGTAAGAAGCTTTGTTGAAATGTTTTAAAATATCGTAGGTATCATTTAAAGTAGAAATCCTTGACGAAACGAAAGCGGCGGGCACTTGGAGACACAATGGGGCCGGAGATAAGTATTGTATAGGCCCTTTCCGAAGGTAACATGGAGTCCCTATTTATGGTTTTCTTCAATTCCACGCGTGTTCAAACCCATTACTATCAAAGCGTAGGTAATATTGGTCCTTTGCTATTAAGTCACTTCGAAAATCCAGGTTCACAACAATACAAATCATATTTGAGAAAGTTAGAGATTTCCTCGAAAAAAAAAATTCTCCTACGGTCATGTAGAAACTTCTCGGAAGTTTTGGGAGCAAGCAGTTCATGCAAGAAGAACCTTCAAAAATTCATTACCGAAGTTCAGAGGGAGAGGACTTCTCTGAAGTTTGGAATTTTTCAGAGGTTTTGGAGTTCTTCCCAGAAATTCAAGATTGAACTTCCCAAAAGTTCAGAAAAGCAAACTTCCCCAAATTTCAGACGGGAGCTAACCAAGAAGGGCACTACCTATAATTTCTCAAAAATCCTGGAAAAAAATCCTCAGGACGATGCGTCATAGAAGTCGACGAAAGAACTTCTCTCAAGTTCAGAAATAACTTCCCAGAAGTTTTGGAAGAAACTTCTCGAAATGTTAGTTGGGACTTCCTTGAAGTGAATCCTAGGGTTTGAGCTGTTTAGTGGAATACTTGTAACTATAATTTAGAAGAAAAATTAGTAATCTCATTTAATTCCAACTACCTGCTTATCTTCGACAGATAGCTATTTCGTCTACAATGCAGACTTCTTCAGTGTCTCGTACTATTGGAGACACTGAAAATCTGCATTGTGACAAATGCGTATCTGTCGAAGTAGTAGGTAATGGAGATTACTATTTCTTCTAAATTATAGTTCCTTTCGGCAGTTTTCCAAATTCTTTGAGGGAGAAAAGAATGAAACTTTCCAGGAGCATTGGGGTACTTCCTACTTATTTGAGCACGAATTTCCCAATAGTTCCGGATCAAACTTCCCCAAATTTCTGGAGAAAACTTCCCAAAAGTTCAGAAGAGTCCAGAAAGTCCAGGAAGAAACTTCAAGAACAAATTTAAGGGAATTTTCCTAATAATTTTGGAATTTTTCCTCGCAGTGCCGGATGGGACCAATCAGAAGTTTGGAAAAAATAAGCTCAGGAAAAAACTTCCTCGAATTTCCGGAAGAAACCTACTAGAGAGGGCACTACCTGTAGGGTCAAGAAGGATTTTTTCAAAAAAATCAGTAAAGAACTCCTCAGACAAGAGGACTTCTCAGAAGTTGCGAAGAGACCAAAAGTTCAGTTGGAACTACCCAGAAGTGCTCGAGAGCTTCCCTTAGGTTCCGAATCAAACATTACAGCATTTCAGAATGAGAACTGCTCGAAGTTCACAAAATCTCAGAAGTTATGGTAGATTCTTTTGATGAAATCAAGAAGAAACTTTCCAGAAGTATAGGGTGATCTTTCTAGTAGTTCAAGCAGGAATTTCTCAAAAATTCAGGAACAAAGTTCAGGACAATACTCTCTGAATTTCAGAAGAGATTATTTCGGCAGTTCAGAAAAGAACTTCTCAGAAGATCAGGAAGAAACTTCTAGCAAGTTAAGAAGATTTTCCAAAAATTCTGAAGAGTATTTTGTCAAAATTTTTCAGAAACTTTCCTCGTAGTTCAGGATGGGACTTATCAGAAGTTTAGAAAGTAACTATGTTGAGGAAAAAAGCGATAATAGCGATAATGACATAACTCGCTCTCTTATTACGTCTTTTCGTTGAAAGAAGTCTAATTTTCTAAACAAAAATTAGACTTTTATAGACATTCGCAGACATTTCAAATTTTTTCACAGACATTTGAAAAAAATATCTGGCATCCCTGATCTTAACGCAGTAGGCCTGTTTCCTTCCCACGCGGTTTTTGGAAAATCGAAACGTCACGATAAACTGAATTGTTTCATACATGCAAACATGTATTGTTAACATTTACAACATCTCAAGCTAAGATTTGAAGAAAGTAACTCTCCCGGAATGAGATGAGAAGTGTCTTGTTGCGAATTTTTGCTTGAGAATTTGAATCGGAGCATCGACAAAGGACAAGAATTTTGATCGCCCGTTGAAAAACCGATGGAAAGGATGATCCAAATTATAATTTCGAGTGACGTACTGCATAGCATATATGAAAAGACGGAATATCCTATCACTAGGAGCAATGCATCTGTGCTGCAACCATGGACCGTTCACACTGAAAGTTTTCCGGTTAAGAAATCAGAATAAGCCTTCCGGTGGAAATTATCTCAACCCTTGACACCTTGGTGTAAGTATCGGCCTTACTGTGCTTGTAAAGTTCCGTTTCCTACCTGTCATATGCAGAATTGGAAACGGCATTGACGCTAATTAAAGCAACGTTGAACTCACATCGATTGAATCCATCTTCGGATGGCCCTAATGACATGACAGCTACTACCGCACATTTCATGATCGGCCGGGAGATTAAGGTCTATATATCTAACGACGAAAGAATGCTCAGAACAAGACCTAGATAACAAGTTTTGCAGAATTAACAGCAGAAGTAATGATACCT
>JASCZW010021803.1:0-10091 GCA_034211315.2 Aedes japonicus
AGATGGATACGTACACTGAAAATTAATTTTCGTAAATTAGCTTTCACTCGTTTCGTAAACATGGGTTATGCACATAGAACAAATGCCACGTAAATTATATGAAACATTCATATTACTTGTCTTCTAACAAAACGCTATCATTCCACCTTTTTTGTACAGAGCAGAATAACTACTCGTGGTTGCCTTTTTTTTTAAATATATTTTGAGCCGATAAAGTAGAGCTGTCAGTCGTTCTTCTTTAGCATTTCAAGCTTGTTGCTTTCACAATTAGCTTATTGCTTGCTCTCAACTTAGAGTTCTAGATGCACTTCCACAGTTATTAATTGAGAGCCTTCGATGCCAGGTACCATTTTTGCATTAGTATGATTGCGTGGCAAGTACAATCATACGCTATGCCCAGGGAGTCGAGAAATTTTCCTTAACGAAAAATTCCTAGACCAGACCGGGAATCGAACCCAGCCACCTCCAGCATGGTGTTGCTTTGTAGCTGCGCCTTTACTGACTGAGCTAAGGGAGGACCCGTGCAACCACCCAAGAGCCGTTTCTTTTTTATTGGTAACAAATTAGTCGTAGCCATTTGTATTGTTTTCGAAGAATGAACGAATGTTCTTTTTGTGTCAACAAATGCTTTGTGCTTCGAAGAGAGTTCAAATCAGTTTCATTGCAGAAAACAACGAATAGATTTGTTAGTCCTACTTTCGATCGTAATATAAACGAAAATTAATTTTCAGTGTACTATTTAAATGTGATCTACTAAACTTATGACGATTTACATCACCAATTGGCGCAATTTTCCATAAATCGTACATCTACACGCTGAGAAATATATTATTCTGTATAGATTGAACCAACAACATTTTTGTTTTGTTTCTAAAATCGCTGCAAATGACGTTTCTATTGAAAACAAAAAGCATTTATTGTTGAATAAAAAAATAAGCTTTTTGGAAACAATGAACCTTTGCATTGATTCTACCAAATTATTTTGTTGAATCAATATTGATTTCTGTTAGAAATATTAATTGACTAACAATATTGGATTCGATACGAAATTTTATTGTTTCAAATATATGATTGCATTAAACTTAAACAATGTGTGGTTTGATTTAATACACAAGAAATCTCGAGTACTTTTTCAAACAGACGTATCTGATTTTGTAAACAAAGAGGGGAAGTAAAATGCAAACGTAAAATTCATGAAACCTTTAGCACTTTTACGCAAACTATGGCCACCAACACAAGGAATAACATGATTCCAATCATAGCGTCCAATCACCCAATATTCCTGTGCTTGTAGCCTACATCAAATGAACTTGTTGCTGCGTCTGTTGTTCTATGTTTCTGCCGTCATGAATTAGTCGTACATAGCGCGCCCTTATTCATTCACTGCCCGGATCAAAAGGAAAACTCTGAATAGTACCTATTTAAAAAAATATAATTAATAATAATTAGATTATAATAATTGCAATAGGTCAATATTATGTATTGCATAAAATATGCTTGATTTAAGTGATATGAATAACACTTTTTTTGTGATACTTTAAATAATTTAAAGACATTTGAAGTAACTTGTTGAGCTAATATTTGTAACAGTTTTTAGAACATTCATAAGCCTGAATAAATGCAGTACAATGAGTGCAATAATTTCGTTATCTTTATATTCGCATTAAGATACATAAATGAAATTAATTGAATAATGTTTACTAATTTCAAATATATTAGAATTAAACATAAAAACAACAACAATAACAGTTTTTGTGATGATTGTATCATATTTGAGAAATGGGGGGGGGGGGGTCCGTGAGCGTTACGTAATTAGAGAGGGGAGTCTGGTCAAGCGTTACTTATTGTTACATAGGGGGGGGAGGGGGTCCAAAATCCCGTTTTTTTGCGTTACGTAATTTGAGCACAAAGCCTAAGGAATGTTTTCGTGGAAAATGGCAAACACAAAAATGCTCAACATAGTTCGGCCTCTTATCAGATTCTTTTGACACTTCCGGAGAAATTTGCGAATTGGGCGAAACTGCTTTTGTAAACATTTGAATCGCAGTTTTCTAGCGAATAAAAGCTCAATTTGAAAAATTAAGACCATAGTTTACTTGCAGATGGTTTCTTTCACTCAATTGTTTTCTTAGTTTAAGAAAATGAGCTTTAATTCGTGAGAAATCGCCGATTTATATGTTTGTTTACAAAAAAAGTCGCTTATTTCGCAAATTTCCGCAGACTTTTATTTCCCTCGACTTCTTTTCCCATTCCAAATGCTCGTACCTTTCTATTAACTCCATTTATTATGTTTTGTACAACCAATTTGGTCACCTTCGAAGTAGGCTGCGCTGAAAATCGGACGTGTACAATTTTACGTGGCCTTCAAATTGTAGTTTTAACAGTTTGAAGTGATCAATTCTACAGTTTCTTAGCCAACAGGCCACCAATAGTTACCAAACTTTAAAGCGAAAGTCTTCTCAAGTTGCTTATTCATCTCCATCGGATGTACAAATGATTGGCCGGATCAAATCAAGGTTACCTGTGTTCTCAAAGTGTTGATAACTAGCTCTGATAAAGAAATTGAAATTGAAGACAATTTCAAAATTTTCAAACAGTTGTAAGGACGCTGCCCCTCTGTCTTTTACATTCGACCGAATTATTCAAATTACTTGGAAGTTATTTTGCCCCAAACTTTTTAAGTGAGTGTAACTATTGTCGGCAGGCCCTGTTTTGTTCGTCTGTTGTTCCACTTGAAAACAATAGTTACACTGTAGGTAATACGGAAATAACAGTATTTTCGAGGGCGTGTGATTTCTTTGAAGAAATATATGTCGTCACGGGCTTCACTATTCGAATGCTTTTTTCGAGATATCATCACTCGGCACCGCTTCTCCTTTTTCACCGGGATGTCGTCCGACATTCTTACGATGTGCCCAGCCAAACGTAGCCCATCGATGTTTGCGATGTGAACGATAAGAGGTCCTCCCAGCAATTGATAGAAATCATGTTTCATTCGCCTTGTCCACGTTCCGTCTCACATCTGCACAACAAGGGAGTGTTGGTTCTTTACGAGCATACAATAGTTCATGTTTCGTGGCAAAATTGGTACGGTTTTCATCCATGATGCGTCTGCATCTCGCTGCTGATGTCTTTATCGGCGGTCAACAATGAATTCTAAATTTAATGTCTAAATTCGATGTTCTAAATGTCGATCCATATTCGGGATGTTAGGCCAACAATGCCTTTCTCTTCCTTTCTCCACGATCCCTTCCGTTTATGTATTTCGTTTCCTATGCATTATTGGTTATTTCAATCCTGATCGCAGCAAGCCGTGCTCTGAAACTAACGTGTTTTGTTTTGCTGTGACGTTTTCGCGAAAAAAAAAGTCAAACACTTATTTGACCAACTTTAACAAACAGTTAAACCAAAAAATTTCCGCTTGCGGTGTGTAAGATGTAGTGAAGGGAATCGATCCCCTCCTAAAATCTCCCCGTTTAATTTTTATTTTTGTGCCCCGCCCCGCACCCGGAGAAAGAGTTATATCTGCTTAGTTTTGTTTGTTAGTGCTAGTATTATGCCATCCGGACAAAACATATTAAGTTAGTGATTGGGAAACTAGGAGAATTTAAAATTTAACACTTCATTTGGTCACTTTAAAAAAATAAAAAATTAAACCTTGAAACACTTTTTTAAATTTTCGCTAGTAATCGCGAGCAAATTCCTTTTAATTCCACTATGAGCTTATCTTTTGACAGATAGGCCTATTTCGTCTGCTACTTACAGACTTCTTCAGTGTCGAGTGCTCGACTTGAGAAGTCTGTAAGTAACAGACGAAATAACCTATCTGTAAAAGCTCGTAGTGGAATTAAGAATTGCTCTGATTCTGCGAAAATTTAAAAAGTGTTTCAGGTTTAATATTTTATTTTTTAAAAAGTGATCAAATGAAGTGTTAAATTTAAGTTCTCTGATTTCCAATCACAATCGTTCTACTAATATGCTCAAAAAAGTTTTTTAAAAAATAGTGTTTAAAAAAAGTGAAAGTGATTAAGTTAGTGTTTTTCCGCCATATCGTTAGTGAATTGATGATTATTAGCAGTTTTGATATTCGATATAACCTGTGCAATGTCGAAATCGTCCATTTGCTGACCATCAGTCGGTGTAGAAAATTTGACAACTTATCCGGCTTTCTAGAAGTTCCGCAACGATACTATCCTTCCCAGCTGCCTTTTTGGTCTTAAGCTATTTGAAGGCATCCTCAACTTCGCTTATCTTGTCTCCCTCGTCTTCTGTTCCAATGAAGTCGTTGCTCCTGCTGTCTTGATTTTCTGCCTCTGCGCTAATCAGGTGTTCATCGTAGTGCTGCTTCCACTGTTCGATCATCTCACATTCATCCGTCAAGATACTTCCAACCTTATCCCAACACATTTGTGTTTGCGGCACAAAGCCTTGAGTTTCGTGTAGAACTTGCGCGTTTCTTGAGAACGATACAGCTGCTCCATTTCATAGCACTTCTACCTCCTTCAAGCGGTGATTTTTATCCCGGAAAAGAGGAGTTGGCTGTCTTCGCTTTTGTTTCTATCAATTGACATTTTGACTCGTTTCTTGCTGCAGCATCATTGTTTGCGCTGCATTCTTTCGTCTAGAACCGTCTGGCTGACCGCCTTTTTTACGAGGTTGAAGTAAACCCTCATGGACTAACCGCTTTGCAGTTGCTAACCAGCAGCTAGTGATGGGCTATCTGCAGCTTAACCCCCGGCATCCAGTTTTCAATTATGCCGATTGCTTCGGTCGCCAGCATTTCCACTTCTTCCAGTGTTTCGCCCGTCACTGATAGTACGATGTTATCTACAAAGCCCACGATCACAACGCCCTTCGGAAGCTTCTGCGTCAGCACTCCGTTGTACATCCCGTTCCAAAGTGTTGGGCCAAGGATGGAACTTTGCGGAACTCCAGCCGTGATTTACACCGATTTCCGTTCACGGAAGTCTCGTAGATCAGCACTCGGTTCTGAAAGTAACTCTTCAGAATTCTGTACTAGAAATCAGGGATTCGCATTCTGTGCAACGACTCGGCAATAGCCTCCCAGCTGGCGCTATTGAAGCCGTTCTTAACGCCAATCATTACAACAGCGCAATATCGATCGCCTCTCCGCTTCTGTTTGGACGCATTTACGGCTGTCTCGACTACTGTCCGAATGGCATTCACCGTAGACTTCCCTTTCCGGAAACCGAATTGCATCCTTGATAACCCATGCTCACTCTAGGTAAATTTCGTCAGCCTGTTGAGGATGATCCTCTCCAGGAGTTTCTCGAGCGTTTCCAACAGGCATGTTGGTCGGTGCCATGCTGGATCCCCCAGAGGCTAGCTTCTGTACTCAAAACCTGTTCGAGGAATGGCCTTCTTCCAGACATTTCGGTAGCACATTCCTGAACACGTCCGGAAATGCCTGAATAGCCACTTTCAGAGCCACGTTAGGGATTTCACCCGATCCGAGTGTCTACTTCACCTTAAGCCCTTTCGCCACTTTCAGTTTTGCTGGACTTAGCTCTGCAGCCTTTGTTGGGCTTTAGATCTGTGCCATGACCTTACGGTACGCGTCGCCCCAGGAGTTAACATCGGCGGTTCGGGACAGCTCCTTGTAGCAGTTTGTCTTGCTCAGTCTTATTTATCGTTTTAATTCGGCCCTGGTCGCTCGGAATAGCACCCTATGCAATTCTCTGTCTACTGCGATTTTAACTCTCTGGACATGTCTTCTGGCTCTGAGACAGCTAGCACGAAGCATGCTGAGTTGCTCATTCCAACAGTAAGCTGAGCGCCGCTTGTTCATCGGCTCCAGTTTCCTCAGCATAGTTGCGTCGCATGCCCGTACTAACGTATTTGTCAGTTCATCCCCGCTTCGGTTCAAGAGTTCGTTGCCGAACTGACTGACTGACTGACCGACTGACTGATTGACTGACTGACTGACAAAATCTGTGAGTATCAATTGATATAAAATCCAAGCCCAACATTCAAAGGGCAGCGTCAAAATGAAATGAGGCTGCCAGGAACTCATTTTTCATACATAGGCTTGTTTTTGTGAATTAAATACTCAGTTTCCTCAAAACTTGATACAGCAATTCTGAGCTCATATTTGGATATGAGAGTCTGTGCTGAAAGTAGACTATATTCTTGGAGTCAGGGAAATCGCTGAATCTGAGATCCTTTTCGTTTCGCTGATGTGCGCTAAAATTTTCTGTAACAGTAAGCAACAGTTCAACCATGCTAGCAATGCCTACCGTGTTTACAACCGTTCCCTATATCGTCGATACGTTATTCGTAAGCAGTCATCTCTTCGCAGAAACCCTAAAGGATTTTGGTCGTTTGTGGATTACAAGCGCAAAGAAGTTGGTTTGCCTATATCAGTCCATCTCGGCGAACAACTTGCTAGCTCTTAGCTGCTTAAATGTCAGCTGTTCGCTAAGCATTTTAAAAGTCCCTTCAATCCCTGCCACTTTCGTTCAAATAGCTATAACTATCCCTCTAGATATGTACTATCGATCTTTTCTAGCAAACCTCCTGTAATGTCGAACTTGTGGACGCTCGTTAAGTCGGAAAGAATGCGAGTACTTCCCAAGAAATTGAGACACTTACAGTTCTATTTTCCGAGTTTCCAATCGTTCGTCCGTTTTCATCGCCTGGGTTTATGCTGATTATTTCAGCCCGTATTGACATTATGTGTTTCCTGTCTGTACTTTTGTTTTTAACGGTTGGCCTGTAGGGATTGCACGAACCCTCTGTTTTTTTCCGGAGGACCATCGTGAACAGCACTGATTAGAGTCGCATGCTGGCACAAGGAAGATGATCAGCCGCCCCTAACATCGCTCACAGATGCTGTTATGAGCCACCCCGAACATTGAGAACAGACGCTCGGATAGGCTTCACCCTTCGAAGAAAAGAGTCTTCTCTTCCATGTCGGCATACGACCAAGGAACTCCCACTGGAATTGGTTACCCGATCTTTCCTATGGTTGGTCGTACCTCAGTCTGCACCATGTTGTGGAAGGGATAGGAGCTACTGGACAAGAGGCGAAGAATCACCAAGTGAGGTCCAGTCATCTACCAACCGCTTCAAAACGTCTCAATACTAATAAAAAGTGTTGCCAGAAGCTTTCGTGGCCATCAAGCCCATACGAAGAAAATAATTCTGACTGCACCCTTCGAATCCCATTATTCCGAATGCAATTAGATCGAAGTCCATTAGGGCCTGTTCATAAACCACGTAGTGACTCATTTTTGAAAATCTCAAACCGCCTCCTCCCCCCTCGTAGACTTTTCTCCATACATTTATTTGAAATTTTCTATGGAGCGTAGACTTAGGTCAAACGAACAGCCCCTGAATGGGTCACTAAGCCGAGTTTAGGAAAGCACCAGATTGCACTTAATATTTCGTGAAATCTTTGCCGGAGTGAAGTTAGAGTTTAGTATTTTAGATTTTATTTTTGGGATTTGAAGCAATGAATAGTTCATGGGAGAATTTTGGTTTCTTATATATCGCAATATCGGAATTTAAGCCGTTCATTCGAATCTCAAAATTTTCAATTTGCTAACATGTCATTTTAAAGATTGAACTTAGATTTTCCCGTAATCTTTGGCAGAAAAAACTACTGAATTGTTATGAGATATTTTGCCTTCTATCAGCCATAAACAGTTCATTTAAATTTCAAAACTTAAAATCGTTGTGAAGACGCGTTGAAGTTAGAATAGAAGGCGATTGTAATCAAACACAACCAAATAAATGATTTATCAGTCACTCAGTTAGCTTAGTGACCAATTCGGCCTAGTGACCAATCACCACCCTCACAATGGTCGAACTCAGACTTTCTCCTGTTCCCGAAGCTAACAGGTCGGCTGAAGCGAATTTTTGTTTTTTTCTGTGGTGGATTCATTTATAGTCTAGCATAGCAGAAACCTTCAAAACTGGCAACGAGTGGGGAATACATGTTGTTCGAAATGAGCTATAAAATGTTTTTTTTTAATAATTGGAATGCTCTCACCAAATTTTGCACTTTCAGAAAATAATATGCTCCCTTTATCCACCTTGGGCCAACAGTTTACTGCTTATCTTCAATTAATAGCACTTGGTACATTAATTAGCATTAGAATTGAAATTTGCACACCTCGTGGATGGAGCTACGATGAGAATTAAATCGTTGAAGACCTCGCATGCCACCTTGAAACGGAACCAGTTACTGACACGTTTCTTCACGCAATAATCTCCACAAATATACCCCCCGATCGCTCACCTGGGCACGTCCATGCAACCGTTAGAGCTAGGGAGGATTTGGTATCTACCTTAACAAGACACGAGGAACCTACGTAGCCTTCAGTAGATATCAAAGGAAAGGGGAATGAATTGTCGGAGAGAATAGTTAAACAGAATGCGCTGTTTGATGAACAGAACAAACAATTATTTATTTCAAACGATCGTTGAGGGCATCTAGTCTAAGAAGGTTAAGTGATGCTCCATGTATCTTCAAGCCGTTGAGATCTAAGCATTATTTATAGTCCTAGCTCAATATGGCTTATGGTTATAGCACCATTACTCGCTCTCTGACATGCGCAGACCAGAAATATTCAGTCGGTACATAAATAAACAAAGAATCGGATCAATTTTTGGGATAAAACTCGTATAGATTCTGCGTTTGGTTAAGTGATATTTTGTCGAACTTTTGAACACGCCGATGATGATTATAGAAATTGTCTGCAGATTTCCAGGTTCTAACTATGGGCTCATAATTTACCTACTCAGCTATCAATTCAACTTTTCTTCTTGTTATGGATTTCTTCTAGATCTTTCTGTGGGCATGTTTATATCCACCTGTAAACTTTATAAATTTTTCTGTGTTCCTCTAATTCTTACGTTAATGTTTTCATTTTTTCTAAAACCCTCACTCTAGCTCTCCTTGTAGCAAAGTCTTCGGCCTTCTTCCAAATATTCCGACCGGCTTTTTCTCGGTTTTCTGTAGATTTCCTCCATCTTCCATTGTTTGTATCTACTGGTTTCTATAATTTCCATTTTCTATAGCCGTCTTTCAAGACCAATAGCTTATTATAGACCTTCTGAAGGGGTGGCCCCAGATCACCTCAATGAAAGTGACCGTTTCCCGAACGGTGCAACGAAAAGAGATATTTTAACAACCCAAATTTCATTTTATTCATACAGAAATCAAAAACTTCAGTAATATTTCTACTACCTACCGCGCCACCTTGCGGCAGTTAGACGGAACTTTGGCCATAGGTGAAAAAAAAGGAGCTTGTGGGCAGATTCTTCATTTTTTTGGTCGCCTTTTTGATCGAATCATCCGTCGTTTTGGCCACAAAATTATTTGAATATACTCTCCTCTTCAAATTGACCCAGAACTTCTCGATTGGGCGGAGCTGGGGCACGTTGGAAGGGTTGGCACGTTCCGCTTCGCCGGTTGGATCTCTTTCAGTCGTTATTTCTTGGTTTTCGCTTGGTTCTCCGAAACAGCTGGCTTGGACTGACGCTTCCGCATGTGGATATCCATTTTGGCCAAATACTTCTTCACCGTTTGGCCGGTTGCACCGACCTCCTGGCCCAACGCATGGGAGAAGTGGTCACCTTGCCTTCCGTCTTTCGTTTGAGCTTCTGTTGAATCCTCCGGCCGCTTAAAACGGTCGGATGGCTGGAACAAGGCCTCCGCTCGATGGACTCTCCATTCTCCAGAAGTGCCAGGATCTTGTAGATGTTTCCGCGATCGTATCTGGCTGATACGAAGTGGGCCACGATGGCTGAATGTTTTAGGCCCGGATGGAGCAGGCGCCTAGGCGGTACGAACAAATCATAGATCGAAGTTGTTTCATAGTTCTCGCAATAGCTGCCGTAAATAAACTGATGGAGCTGTCGAATATTCACAGTATTTAGGCAACCAGTATATATTAACTACTAATCGGTAAACCAACCACCAGGTGGCAGGGTAATCGAATACCAAATTGGAACATTTAGTCGCTTTTTTTAGGCACACTTTACTTTTCCAGATTTTTTTGTACGTTTGTACGTACCCAAACAACTAAACACAATTTCTTTTCTTCCATCTCCCGCGAACAGTA
>JASCZW010021804.1:0-10102 GCA_034211315.2 Aedes japonicus
GTTTTGCATAATTTATTTGAATCCTAGAGGGTTTGAGCTGTTTAGTGGAATACCTGTAACTAGAAATTAGAAGAAGAATTAGTATCTTCCATTTAATTCCAACTACCTTGCTTATCTTCGACAGATACGCGTATTTCGTCTACAATGTGCAGACTTCTTCAGTGTCTCGTACTAATAACTCGACTGGAGTCGAGTCGAGTCGAGTTATTAGTACGAGACACTGAAGAAGTCTGCACATTGTAGACGAAATACGCGTATCTGTCGAAGATAAGCAAAGGTAGTTGGAATTAAATGGAAGATACTAATTCTTCTTCTAATTTCTAGTTATAATTTATTTATTGAATTTCCTCCCGATTGCTCATACATTTCTCTTAACACTGCTCAAAGATCTTGGGCGAGGCTTTGTCCATCTTCCTTACACAATTTCTCCCAGTTTTTCTTGAAAGCTTCATCGGTTATGAATGTTTTTACGCTTTTTCTTCAACTTCTTCTTCATTATCGCCCAAAACTTTTGATCGGACAAAGTTCTGGTGTATTTGGCGGTTCGCCTCCTTTGGGGCCACATTAACGCCCTTCGCTTCGTACCAATCCATTACAGGCTTGGCGTAAAAGCACGAAGTGAGATCCGGCCAGAACAGCGTGGGACCACGGTGAGAGCGGAGAAAGGGCAGCAAGCGCTTCTGCATGCATTCCTCTCGATAAATCTGCCCGTTTATGGTGCCGGTTGTAACGAACGGCTTGATGTACCGTCCACACTCGCAGATCTCCTGCCACAACAGGTACTTCTTCGCGAATTTGTCCATCTTCTCTTCCGAAACTTTTCCGGAACCTCCATGCTGGACGTACTGACAAAAACCCGAGGCCGGGGATTTGTTTGGCGTCTGCCTTGATAATATATGTCTCGTCGTCCATGACGAGATAGCCTGGCTTGACCAGCCACTCACGGTACAGCTTCCGCGCACGCTATTTGGCCACCGTGTTTTGCTTGTCAGTCCGGTTTGGCGCCTTCCTGACCTTAAAAACACGTAGCCCAGCCCGCTGCTGGACGAACCACTTTGGCCACGTCTCGGGTTTAAAGGTTCGGGTTATTCTTTAAGTACTGCCTTATCTTCCACGCCTTCTCTGGTTATTCCGTTTTCGGTTTTCGACCGCTTCCAGCGCGCCGCTCGATGGTTTTCGTCTCTTGGAACATCTTCACAACGTGGGACACGGTGGAATGGTGGATTCCAAGCCATTTGCCGATCCATCTCAAGATTTGCTAACGTAGCTCTTCTTGTTTCGAATGCATCTTGAAAACTACTAGACAGATCGCAATACAATTTTGCACACATAAACATAGCACTCCAAACTAGTATTACTTTAAGAAATTCATTAATTTTTATCGACGCAATAAAAAGTTACACCCAAAACAAAGTGTAGCATTTTTTCCGAGTCCAATCTTTACTTTTTACTCTGTATGCATTCTTTAAATCCGAAAAATCACCCCATCCTTATTTGATTTGCTTTTCGGCACCAGCCTTCAACATTTAATCGAAAACATTTGTAAGTGTTCTGTCAAACGAGAGTTCTTAGCGTTTGAAAACCTTTCACTTTTGCGTAACGGCAGCAACGAATTTGGCCTAATTTGGCAGCAACGAAGTAGCAACCACGGGCGATCAATCATGCTTATTATCTTGCACATGCTCATAGCCACGAACAAAATCTTTGGATAGGATAAAACAAATGCAACTTTTGCTCTGATGAGCATGCTGTCTTGCGTTTTTACACGCCCGTTAAATGACTGCTGAAATTAGGATATTAGTCATATCGTTTCGCCCGTAGAATATCGTAGGATGTGCTCCATTGAAACCTCTTGGATACGGAAACAATATTTTAAAATACCGAATTAAACTGTAAGATATGATAACATTGATCAGCCGGGTAACACTGACTGGTTTAGCCAGGAGTTAAGTAACTCGGCCATCAAATGGTACTACTCTCAATAATACACTCCAACACACTTCAAACACACTTGCCACCTTCTGCAAGATAAATTCATTTCTGGCACCACTTACAAGCATTAATTGTTTGTTTTCTGACTGTTTTGTTTCCCTCTCGATTACACTGATGAGATTCAGATTATGCGTTAGTGTTCGTAGAATAAACGTCAATTAATCCATGGTTGCCAAATAGCATAAATTTTCAACCATAGTATTGCCAAATATGTTGAAACACGGAAACACCTTCCTACACACTGAAACACAAACACAACGTGGTGCAGTGACTAACCCCGTTGATGCACTTTTCTAACTATGAATTATGTTTCTTAATCTAGTATTATTTGGCTTCAGAAAGCTATAAAATTAATTTAAATACTATAATTGTTACATCTACATTCTCCGTACGTGGAGTAACGATTATGATGTAGAAGATGATGTTCGCTCATCACCAAGAGCCACCAAAAGTGGACAGTAATGTTTGCTAGAATGAAAGATATGAAGAGAAAGTGTTGAAAGTTCCTTCAGTGTACGGCAGGTTGAAAATTGAATAGAAGTATTGAAAATTAAGCGAAGGCCTTGATTATAGCGGTACTAGAAATAAGGACGTTACTCTGGGTGCCTAATGGCGATGAGCGAACATCTCCTTCTGCATCATAATCATTATTCCACGTACGAAGAATACAGACATAGCAATTATAGTATGTAAATCCCATAATGGGGGAGCCCATTAATCCATACACTTTAAGGTCTTTCTCTCCGATATCTCTGAGTATGTCGAGAGAAAGGAATTGAGTTAAACCAGAAGTTGTGTACAAAAGGAGCAAGTTCGTTTATGCAACAAAACGGAGTGTGTACAAACTACCGCTAGAAACTATCACAAGCTATCAGTAGTACAATAGCACGATCAAACACATTACTTTTGCCTGGCAGGGTGGCGGATTTGTTCGTGCATTGACCTACCAATTTTCAACCTGCCGTACACTGACGGAACTTTCAACACTTTCTCTTCATATCTCTCATTCTAGCAAACATTACTGTCCACTCTTGGGGCCCCATGGTGATAAGCGAACATATCCTTCTTCATAATTAATTTAAATATTCAACTTTTTGAGTTCCAAGAACTGAAAATTGAATTGAGCAAAGCTTTTTCATCTTTCAGCTAGCGGGGAAAGAAGCAATCAATGCTTGTCAAATAGTTTACACTGCAGGTTAGAGTTATTTTTTGTATATGTAAGGTTAGCTATGTTGTGTTCTTGATTAAAGGGAAAAGAGTGTTATTAAATTTTTACTCCTTGCTATTAAAACAAAATTCTCATGGATGTCCACTTTTTGCACTTTTTTGCTACATCTTGTCACAAAATCGATGAAACTTCGCGCTTTTTCATTGAGGCAAAGGAGCAATCAAGCATGCATAGAACTGAATTAGAACTGAACAATAAAAATTTTAAGCAAACATTAAAATTCTAAACATTGATTCAAAATTTAGGGGGAGGTCAGCGCTTGCTCAACATTCACCATTTTTTCAATAGCATGACAAGTGTGGCTCAGAATTTTTAAAAACCACTTCACGAGTATAACATCCAGGATACTTGGAAAGCATTAACATTTACATCAAAAGTATCAAGTTTATTGATAACACGCCGATTTTGAAAGATATGTATAAGGGTGGTTTTTTGGGCTTCCTGGAGATGTTTTTCCGAGAAATTAGATCAACAAACTGCTCAAAAATTAAAACATTGAAACACTTTTTTCAAATTATCGCTAGTAAACGCGAGCAAATTCCTTTAAATTCTACTAAAAGCTTATATATTGACAGATAGGCCTATTTCGATTGCTACTTGCAGACTCGACACTGAAAAAGTCTTTATGCGTGTGCGTCCGACGAAATTCAGAGATCTGTAGTTCCACGTAACGAGTTTCCAATCGCGTGACCTGCTACGTCACTGTGGTCTATGATGTTTGCCCCGGTCCATATTCTACTTATGTTCCTGTGCTTGCTTGTTTGCCGGCTGGTTTGCAAGGCTTGACGCTAGCTAGCTGTCCAGAGAGCCATAGTAAACAATTGTTTATTTAGAGCACCGCGCCTGGCACGTGGACGGTAATTCAGTCATGGGGAACAGTCACTGTTTTGAGCCGCTCCTGACATTTAGAACAGACCCTCGTGGTATATTCGCATTTCCTCCAAATACAGTGCTAAATACCCACTAAATACCTTGGTTTTAGAGCCACTGCTCGCTTCTTTGATACAGAATGTCATATTTAACTATCCAAAAATGTATCAAAATCTTTCCTAGAGACGACTTGGTAATAGCTTTCACCTGTGCTCAACTCACAATTTTCCGTTCGACGCATTAAAAATTTCAACAAATTATGAGGACCAGTAGGAGACACGTCTGCAAATCCTCAAATCTTAACCTTTAAGCTTTCTCCCTTCTTTAAATTGTATACTTATTGCTCATCACAATTTGTTTGTTATCAAAATATTATTCTAGAAACATTTACTGACTTAATAAATATAAGCTTTAGATGCCAGATGCCTACACTGAAAATTTATTTTCGTAAATAAGCGTTCACTCGTTTCGTAAACATAAATTTGGTTCATAGAGCAAATGTCTCGTATAATGCAATACACATTCATATTGCTTTTTGTCTGATGAAATGCTATCATTACACCTTTTTGTATGATGTACGAAATGAATTTCGTGAAGACCAACTAATAACTGTTTCTCTAGGGGCGCGACTCTTCAGGATTATCTCAGACTTAGAAAAGAACTGATGTTTAATCAAAATGTATTGTTCAAATCGGATGTTAAATTGCAATCTCTGCAAATCTGCAAATCTAAAACAATTCGATTCAACCAAATTATCGGATTTCATCGAACCAAATCGTAAGAAGCGGTTTGCATCTCTTTCCAATCAACCAGTTTTGAGGTCATCGCTATGAAAGAAAATCGACGATTTTTCACGATTTCATCCGATATTTCGATATAGTCGATTTTTGCAAAGTTTCAACGATTATTGTGCCTTTAACTTATTTAAGTATATTTTGCTTAGAGTGTCCATTGGCAACATTGGCTGTCACTTTGGCCAATCAGAAAAAAAGGAGCGAAAAGCGCAGCGATGTGGCAGAGGTGTGGTCACATTCCATGTCAAACTATCGAGTCAAAGTCCTATGGCGTGATGCGAACTTCGACAAGGTGTTTTGACATGCTAGCAGATGCCACAGCTCCACCACATCAGTGGGCGCCTGGCCTTAGCAAGGTATGTTATATTCTTATAACTCGCAACTGTAGACTGAAAACCGTAATAACCCACTAGCGCTAAATGATATTACTCTATTTCCCTATGTTTGTAATGTGCCGCATCTAGTGCGCGCTACAGCGCATTTGATTTTCTCCACAGCTCCACTAGATGCGAAACTTTACTGCCATATGGAAAAGCAGTTATATTAATTTGCACGAGTGATTTTTTCTCGGGTTTGAACTGCACCGAAAATATAATCTTTAAATTACAGGAAAAATTTAGGTGATTGTAAACGGAAATGCTTGTTGTTTCGACAGTTTTTATTTGTTTGTTTTATAACAGACAATTTAGTTTAAATCATACAAACATTTGTTTGAAATAAACCAGAAGCGTTGTGATTCTACCAACGCTTCTGGTTTGTTTCAAACAAATTTTTGTATGATTTTAACTAAATTGCTGTTTTGAACAAATCTGTTTGTTTTCGTAGCTGCCATAATGAACGTACACGATCAAATAAAATTGATAAAAATCGTGACTCTAACGCTCTTATCGGATAAAATCTGATCGAATCGGATAAAATCGAGAGTAATCGAAAGTAGCAGAATTTTTTTTTACCATATTTAAATTATTGAGAGCTATTGTGAAAAATGAAAAAAATCATGGATAAATCAAACTTATTCACTATGAATGGATGAGTGTCGCTCCTCTAGCTCTTTCTTTTTTATCGCGGGAATGGCGGGAATAATTTATTGATCCCAAAATAAATTTTTAAAAAAAAAAAAATAGAGTAATTACAATGAAGCTGTCAAAAACGAAAAACGTGGTTCAGTCGATCAAAAGTTTTCAAGATGGGATGGCTGTATGTTTTAATCAAGAATCATTTTGACGTCGAAGTGCCGAATTCAATGCATGACCAACCAAACATCAATGCTGAATAACTGTTTGTTCAAACAAATTTCGAGAAGTTGTTTAGCTTTTTCTTCTAGGAAGCTGAATAATTTCCCAAATTTGTTTGAACAATTGGTTATTCGACACTCATGTTTGTTGAAGAATTACAATCAATCCATAAAATTTCACATTTAAAGTATTCGACACTTCTGTTTCGACTGGACAGTTGTCGGAAACAATCAACAATTTCATTAAAATAAAAAAAATAAAAAAATTAGATACTGAATAATGTTACTCAAAGTCGAGTCGAGAGATGTTACTTAAGTCGAGTTATTAGTACGAGACACTGAAGAAGTCTACACATTGTAGACGAAATACGCGTATCTGTCGAAGATAAGCAAAGGTAGTTGGAATTAAATGGAATATACTAATTTTTCTTCTAATTTCTAGTTACAGGTATTCCACTAAACAGCTCAAACCCTTTAGGATTCAAAACTGAGTCGTTTTCTACACAGTTTTGTAAAAATACAAACAAACGTGACTGAGTAATGTTTACTCTACTTTTGACAGGTGACCTAGTTAATCAAAAATGAGTAACTAATTACTCTAATTAGGGTAGTTCCACTTTTAACGAAACTGAGTCATTTTCTACTCAGTTTTGAGTAATTACAAACGAGCGTGTAGGGGCGGACACTAGCTTTCAACGAAGCTCACAACAAGACTGTCAAGGTCACAAACATAAATGAGAAGAAGAGAGATAGGGGAAAATAGTAGAATGTCATAATAGTATAGAGTGAAATACAATTGAACAAGTTTGTTGAAAATTGGATTAATATTAGTCGCTTAAAATTACTTACAAATTATATTTTACAGCTAAAAGTTATACATTAAAACATTACTTAGAGACAAATTACTACGTATTAACACCTACATGCCTGACCCCTCTTTTAGCAAAAAACTTGATTTTCATTTGAATGCCATTCTGCGAAATCTTATCCAAATTAGCAACCTTTGCTAACGATCACAAATGTGTTCTAGTTTTTGATACAGTATCGGACATTCCGCAATTGTAGTAGTTCCGATATATCTAGGGGAACAGGGTGAAGTACCCTTCTCAAAACACTGACCAGGATCAAAACGGTAAGCTTAAACATGACTTGCTGGATACTGCAAACTCTCATATCAGCAAAACAAGACCATATGATGGCCATTCTGTAAATATTCGGTCATTGTGGCCACCCCTGGTAACCTTCCAGGAACCGGGTTCCACCTGAAAGAGTGGACAGATTTTGAACGGTACTAGAATCATGGTTACGACACCTCAAATTTCATGATTTTACAAACAAGATCATTGGTGGCATTCTGAAAGAGTTCGGCCATTGCGGCCACCGCTGTCGCTTCCGGGAGCTCGGGTACCACAGGAAAGTGGCCAGATCTTGAACGGTACCAAATCATGGCTTGCGATACCGCAAACTTCATGATTTTGCAAAACAAGACCATTGGTGCTTATTCTGAAAATATTCGGCCATTGTGGCCACCGGTGATAGCCTTCCGGGAACCGGGTTCCACCGGGAAAGTGGCCAGATTTGGAACGGTACCAAAACAGGGCTTGCGATACCTCAAACTTCATGATTTGGCAAAACAAAACCATTGGTGGTTATTCTGGAAATATTCGGTCATTGTGGCCACCCGTGGAAGCCTTCCGGGAACCGGGTTCTACCTGGAAAGTGGACAGATTTTGAACGGTACTAGAACATGGCTTGCGATACCGCAAACTTCATGATTTTGCAAAACAAAACCATTGGTGGTTATTCTGGAAATATTCGGTCATTGTGGCCACCTGTGGAAGCCTTCCGGGAACCGGGTTCTACCTGAAAGTGGACAGATTTTGAACGTGCACTCAGAACATGGCTTGCGACACCTCAAACTTCATGATTTTACAAAACAAGGTTATTAGTGGGCACTCTGGAAATACTCGGCCATTGCGGCCACTCCTGGTCGCCTTCCGGGAGCCGAGTACCACAGGGAAAGTGGCCAGATTTTGAACGGTACCAAATCATGGCTTGCGATACCGCAAACTTCATGATTTTGCAAAATAAGACCATTGGTGCTTATTCTGGAAATATTCGGTCATTGTGGCCACCCGTGGAAGCCTTCCGGGAACCGGGTTCTACTCTAGAAAGTGGACAGATTTTGAACGGTATCTAGAACATGGCTTGCGATACCTCAAGATTCCATGATTTTACAAACAAGATCAGTGGTGGGCATTCTGGAATATTCGACCATAGCGGTCACTCCTGGTCGCCTTCCGGGAGCCGGGTACCACAGGGAAAAAGGCCTGATTTTGAACGGTACCAAGACAGGGCTTGCGATACCTCAAACTTCATGATTTTACAAAACAAGACATTGGTGGTAGCCTTCCGGGAACCGGGACTCACCGGGAAAGTGGCCAAATTTTGAAGGGTATCAAAACATAGCTTGCGATACCTCAAACTTCATGATTTCACAAAACAAGATCATTGGTGGATATTTTGGAAATATTCGGCCATTGCGGTAACTCCTGGTCGTCTTCCGGGAACCGGGTACCACAGGGAAAGTTGCCAGATTCGGACAGTATAATCATGGCTTGCACATCCTACAAATCTTATTCCACACGCGGGAAAGCGATTACATTTAGAAGAGCTTTGTAATAAGTTTTGAACTTGTGAGACATCATTTTGTAAGCTTAGAGAAATTTTGAACAAATGCAGCATATGATTTTGATGGATTTTCAAAATAACTAGAACATAATCTAGAGTAATATGCACCTTCGCCACATAATGGCTTTTCGCACATTTCGAGTACATCCTCAATATATTTTCATGGATTTATTCTTCCGCATTGCTAGTTCAAATGTTGATCAAGTTGTGTTGTTTGATAGATCATACAAAAAGATGTTCATAATATGACTTTATTTGGTCAAAAGGTCGTTTTCCCCGGGGTGCTTATTATGCCAGAATCCCCTACGTTATCCTCCTCCAAATAAAATAAACGGCTGACTCCAAAGCCTACTCTGACGTGCAGGCCCTCACCAAAGATTTTATAATGTATTTCTAACGCACGCACACACACAAACCCGCATGTGTAATCATAATTTATTTACGCTTTGTACCGTTATTCTGGATCCACATAGTTGCTGGCATCTAAACGGTTTTGTTTCTAAGCCGTGTAGCGATATCATTGAAATCTTAGTTTTTCTGAATCAGTTGTTCTTTTGTAACGTCAATAGTTTGATTATAAGCAGAGCTCTGGTTTTCGATAATTTAAAAGTCTTAGTGATAAAATGAGTGATTCTGGTCATTGTATGATCGTCATCATCGACCCAAACTCGGTCGGTGTGGAGAATGATGTTGATGATGAGTGGGTAGAAGAAGATCCTTTTAGTTCTGAAGAAGAGGCTAACGACGAAGAAACATACGTGTCGAAGTGTGGCAGTATTCGATGGAGCACCAATCGTCCGAATGTTGTGAAATCAGCATCGTACTAATGGGGCACGAAAATTTAATGTGGATTTGAGTTTAATCAAAACCCCACCGGACGCGTCTCATCTTGTTCTTAGATGACTCTATTTCACATATCGTTTGTCAATTCACCAATGCGGAAGGGAAGTCATGATCCTGACTTTGGAATCATTGACAGAAATGTGCTTCATGCCTGGATAGGTGTTCTGATTGCCGCAGGAAAAAACCATGACTCGAAAACACATATTCGGGAGTTGTGGTCATCGGACGAGGTGACCACTTGTGTGTTCTATTCGGCCGTCATGTCGCGACTTCAGTATGTTTAGGGTAAACTCATCTATAGCGGTGGTACTTAAGTAGCAGTATGTTTCTACAATTATGTTCCATAATGCCACTACCATACCATGACTATAGGTGAATTTACCTTGTACCCTTCATTGAAAAAATAATAATGTTTATATAATAGTTGGCAACGGTGCGTGAAGGCTGAGC
>JASCZW010021805.1:0-10087 GCA_034211315.2 Aedes japonicus
ATGAGCCTAGACCAACGGTTTTACTTCCCTTCCGAAAGAAGACGTGACCAGATTGTTTCGCCTCAGAAAACCCACCGACGTCGACTGGGATTGAACCCAGACCCTCTGGGGTGCCAAGTAGCAGTCACGTTTACCACCATACCACCGACGCTGGTATAAATATCGGAACTTGTTACAGAAAGATTCAAGATTGGCTAATTCTCCGTTGCTCATCCAATTTGATCACTGTAACTATTAACTTTTTTCTTATGTGTTCTGAAGGCACCCACAAATTGTAAATCTATGGTTGCGAATATTATAAATCAACACGATTTTAAAACGGTGGCCAAATCCATGGTGACCGCCATAATTTTTACCACTTCGAATGGAGTATTAACCTACCTGTTTACAACAACATCCTGCTGACGTAACATGTTTTTGAGATTCTTAACCCCTCTCCCCCCCTAGTAAGATTTGGTAATATTTAACAAAGCCGTCCTTCCGAAATTTGCAGATGATGTAGCAGCATATGTTTCCGGACAAAGCCAACTAGAAGTACAACAGCATCTACAGATTGCTTTACGCCAGCTTGAAAGGTCGAGCAAAACAACAGGTTTTCGGTTTTCTGTCAGCAAAAAAAAAGGTTATCCATTTTTGCCGTAAGATCAATTGCACCCGGACTTCTTTCTCTATGGACAGAAAATAGACGTCGTGAACACGTACAAATTTTTAGAAATGACGCAAAATCTATGGTAGCAATAAACATTATTCGCACATTATCTAACACGAACTGGGGCTCGAGTAGGAATATCCTTCTCAACCTACATAACACACTAATTTTGTCCAGAGCGGAATACGGAAGTGTTGTATATAACTCGGCATCAGCTACACCGCTTGAAGAAATTGGACCCAGTTCACCACCTGGGTGTAGCAATTGGAGCTTACCGTCCGACTGCCAGTATCCTCTGTGACGCAGGTATGATGCCTCTGACCTTCAGAAGACACGCTCAAACATTGACATATGGAATTAAATGTATTGCGTTATCCTCTCATACCTTGAACAAGAAGCTATCTGCTGTTAATAGTTTGGCTTCATCTAAAAGGTCTAAATCATTGGTACAGCGATTCAAAACTTTATGTTCTAAATACAGCATAGAAACAAAAATATCTACAATCATGGATTCCATCAAAAGCCTCCGTGGAGTATTGGAGAAATGGAAGTTGATATTTCGATGAGTAGAACCGCCGAAACTGCTCCATCAAAAGGAATTCTTAATCTACTCTACTTACTTAATCTACACTATAAATTCCTAATCATATCAGATTCTATGAGCGCACTTAAAGCAATACAAGATCCTTTCTCGGAAAATGCATTGGTTCAAGAAGCTCATTATAAATTGCTGCACATCAAACAAAAACATAAAATTATTAAACTTCTTTGGATTTGAGGCCACATGGGGATACCTGGGAATAAAATCGTCGATAAACTGGCTAAGGAGGCGACAAACATTCCCTTAACTAAAACAAAAACTACACGTAACGATCAAATAACCACTTCTAAATACGCCGTTAGATGTAAATGGCAACAATTCTGGGAAAACATTGAAAACAATAAATTACGGTCAATAAAACCAATCATATCACAATGGAATACTTCCAACTGCCTACAGAGGAAAGATTCTGTCTTCATTACGAGACTCACAATTGGGCATAGAAAAATGACCCATGTTGCCGGCGTCGGTGGTGTAGTGGTGAGAGTGACTGCTACTGGCACCCCAGTGGGTCTGGGTTCAATCCCAGTCGACGTCGGTGGTTTTTCTGAGGCGGAAAAATCTTGGTCACGTCTTCCTTCGGAAGGGAAGTAAAGCCGTTGGTCCCGGTTCATCATAGTCATGAGTCGTTAGGTAGGGTCCAGGTGGTGGAGTCGTCTCCCTAGCGTGAGAAAAAAGGCTGACGGAAAATAAATAGGGTATATGTCCCTTGACTCAGCCTATTATGCAACCATCGATCACATTTTTTATTATAACTCATAAAGTTTTTGAGCTGAAGGCGAGATTCAACTTGTTATACACTTGCAAAGATAAGTTTGATAAGACATTTGGTAGCATGTTTCATAAAAAGTTACACAACTCATTTTATAACGTTCGAAACATTCGAGGGATATGGATTTAATGTCGGTCTATAAGCATCAAATTGGGTCTATTCATGGATGCAACCTCGTCCCATTCCATGGATTTACTACTAAATGTAATCTTTGTACGATTTTTTTCAGATTTCATGAATTAAGGCATTGCTAGTTGTATTCGATTTACTTAATACAACATTTCACAAAACATACTAAAGTAAAACTGCTTCGAAACACTCAAGTAATGTTCATATATAATTTATCAGCCATTCAATAATGAAAAAAATATTATTTACTATACAATGATTTTGTTCCTTCGGTTTGTGTTAAGATGAGCCACGTGAATATAAACAACTACAAATTTATGCATTTCCACTTGAAATTTTACCAATAACAACGTTTTTCTACGTTATTGATACAACAGGCCATAATTGGGAACATACAAAAAAATATGTCCCCAACATTGGGTCTACGATTTTCTTGTAAAATCATTGTTATTTTAGCTATGTGAACAGTTAGTTTGTAACGTGTAACTATTTTCTGCACATCCAGACTGCATTGCTTGCTTTATCGCTTCAATTAAGCCAAATTTAGATCACTTGAAGATTGTGTAGATCATCTGTTCAGCTTAACCAGTGAAATCATGATGCCCCAAAAGTGCAATAAATCGAAAATTACGCGGAAGTGAACAACTATAAGTTGATTAATATTGTCTCAATTGCTTCGGATTACATCGGTCCTCTTAATAGCAACATGATTTTGTTGATTTTTGCTAAATTAATGACACATTTGGTACATAGGCCGAATGAAGGAGCTAGGCTAACATTACATCCCCTTACCCTAAGTAAAAAAAAAAAAAATTACTCATGAATATATGTAACAATGTGGATCCTCCAGAGTGCACAGATTGTAAAATACAACTTACTGTAGATCATATAAATAACTATTGTCCCAAATATGCAATTTTCCGTGTTAAGTATAAAATTCACAGCCAGAGTTTGAACGATGATTCTATCAAGATAAATGATTTACTTAAGTTTTTAAAAGAATCTAACATTTATAATGAAATTTGAACATGAATTTCACTTAAGTAGGATTTAGGTTTAATGTTTTCATTCCATAAAATGTACTTATGTATTGTATTACTATTAGATGATTTAGATGCACATAGCCGTACACGTGCTCTGCATCATAAATAAACTATTAATTAATTAATTAATTAACTTTATTTAAGTAACATCAAATCCTTATTTTCTTTCTCCTCGTTTTTGATTATTGATTGGAAGTAAAATAATCCTGACCTCCAAACAATCATGAGCAAATATTTTCAGAATAGAATTCATGTCCTTTCGTTTTAAGAAGGTTAAATTTTATTAAATTTCGCCTAAGCGGATCACATCGTAAAAAAGGGTTGATTTAACCAGTACCTGGTTGAGCGTGTCTTGGATTTAAAGCAATCGTTCATATTTCCTTTTTATATAGGTACAATCACTACCACAAGGTAAAACGAGTTTTCAACGTGGCTGTCGGTCACCATTGTAAACTGTGATGAAGAGAAGACAAAGGAACTTTATAGCCAGAGTAAGGTGCGGGGAAACATAGTTTTTCACGGAAACCGGTGAGTGAAGGTTGGATGACATCTTAAAATTCATTTCCTCCATTCCACTCAGCACACCTTCAGCAACATTGTCTGGGGTAGTGCTGCGTTCAAATGGAGCCTAGCACTTTGGGCTCGTAAGAATGGGAGTTATACTGGGGAGGCGACGGGCTAAAGAAGAGATAGATGATGATGATAGTGTCGGGTGTCGGACTCGTAGCCGGGTTATGATAAAGGACCAAATTTATAGATATCATTATGATGTTAGAACGAACGTGGATAGCGTGCGAAAGCAGCCCGTGATGTTTATTCTGACGTGCAAGCGAATTAGAGTCTAGCGTACAGAAAAATGGTCCATTTAGATTTCTCTTCACTTTGGAGCGTATAGGAACACCTTTGACAGGCTGTGTATCGCAATATATTTTTAGCAACGTAAGAGTTATGTTTTACGGCGTGAGTGCAACAATATTTCCTTATAATTTGCAATTCTTCACCCAATTGTAATGGTTATCAATCGGAAAATAGATTGGTTAATATTTTAGATATATCTGCGTAGCATTATAAAGTACGAGCAATCAATGGAGATAAAAGTGTGTGCCTCGTTGAACGAGTTGTCCTCTCCTTAGGATGCATAATAACGACAGCGAAATGATTTCAATGAAAATGTCAATGAATTCACTATGCATCAAGCGGATACAGAATTTAGTAAAACGATGAAAAGAAAACTGTGTTATGCTGTGAGTAATTTGATTGGTGATTTGCTATGCTTCTAAGAAGAGAAGAACATCATGTACCGACGCCGAATCGAGTGTATAGGAAACGGTTTCATGAAGATGGACACGGTGAGTGATTCACTAGAGTGAATTTTTGAGATTTGTTTTCCAATTTTAAATTTTAAATAATGGTGGTCCCTCTCATGGTCCTAGATATTTCGTCTCGATAAGAAATGCAGTATAAAAAGCATGTTTTTTTATTGTTAAAATTATTTGCTCATGAGAAAATAGAAAAAAAGATACTAGGTATGTATGCTTTTCTAAAATATTAATACAAAGGAAACTTTTCGTCCAATGTCCAATGACATAATTTTGTTTTCAATTGTTGGTAAAAAGTTTGAGGCCATACCTATAAGCAAGAATTTGAAGTTCTGGAAATAGGTAATCTTATTGCGACTCTTGGAAAGCGAGACATACAGGTTTTATATGTCGAACTTTTATTATATTTGCAGAAATGATGGCTACTCGGCGCCAATCAATATTCGGCATCCTTTCGACATACCACTTTAAAACGTCTAATTCAGTATATTTTCCTGTTTTTTTCATTGAATATTTGTATACAGCCAGTCCATGAAAAAAGAATACAACCATCCACAGTTGTATCAGCTTTCACAGTTTACAATTTAACTCATATAGTTTTTAGCATAAAGTTGTTTACAGGCTACAACTAGGCCGCCTGAAAAGTCCCCTTCATGTCCTACAGATGGCGTTGGTAATCACCTATGTGAACAATTTTCTATGAGTTTCACTCCTTGAATTACGGCTGCCAAAATTTCAGCCATTTCTGTTCACGCATTCATTAGTGACAACAGTGAGAAAAGACCGATCAGTAAGTTTTTTTTTTAAATGGAAAAATCCACGTTTCGAGTTCTGATAAAATACTATTTTCTACGCAAGAAAACAGCTGCCGACACCAAG
Source organism: Aedes japonicus (assembly GCA_034211315.2). Classification (NCBI taxonomy): domain Eukaryota; kingdom Metazoa; phylum Arthropoda; class Insecta; order Diptera; family Culicidae; genus Aedes; species Aedes japonicus. Next base: position 5,393 of record JASCZW010021805.1, read on the forward strand.
GCCAAGCTGGATAAGTATTTTCCAGACTCTGCTCCGTCGTCAAACGATTCTTAAGTGGTTTGCTGATTTTCGTTGACGCATCGAGTTCTGGGCGCCCAAATGATAAAATCCATAATATATTATCGGAAGATCGAAAAGTGAAATTGAGAGAGCTAGTTAAGGCTTTAGGCATTTCAATGGAACGAGTTGGCAACACAATGCATTCCGTTTTGGGTATAAAGAAGCTCTGCGCGCGATGGATGCCGCGTTTGCTTACAATGGACCAAACACGCATTCGTGTTACAACCTCTCAGGAGATTTTGAGCAAGTTTACACGCAATCCGAAGGAGTTTGTGCTTCGATTCATAACCATGGATGAATCTTGGATACATTACCATACTCCGGAGTCACCGCAGCAGGCAAAACAGTGGGTTTCACCGGGAGAAAGTGCTCCGAAGCGCCCGAAAACACAACAATCGACGGGAAAGGTTATGGCCTCCGTGTTTTCGGATGCGCAAGGTGTAATATTCATCGACTATCTTGAAAACGGTAAACCCATAACAGACGATGTTGTTTTTGAGAAGGAAATAATTTCCCATCACCATGAGGCTCTAGAAGTAGACAGCATTTTTTTGCTAGAACAAAGTTGTGAAGAGAAAGTATTGATAGTTCCGTAAGCTCACGGCAGGCTGTGAAGATTGAATAGAAGTAGTTTGAAATTGAGCGGAGGGCATTGTGAGGTAGTATTCCGAAACAGGAAACACAGACTTTTGGCCAAGCATCCCCATGCGGGGTAGGTCAAGGCGTGATCGAATACACCACCTTGATTGACTGGTGTATTCGATCACGCCTTGACCTACCCCGCATGGGGATGCTTAAATTTACAAAGGCTAGAAAAGTTTTTTCGGTTTTTATACTGTGAAGCAGCACCATCTGACATAAAATAATTTTTTTTTTATGTTTTTATTTTGATCAATTTGTAAAAAGTTTATCATTTTATCAATAAACAAATTAACAGCGACTGAATCATGTCTTAGTTCTTCAGAAATTATAATGAAGCTAAAATGTTTAATTTGCATATTTTCAGTATAATATATTACGAAAGGATGGATTGTAGCCTGTTGCACGTTCCAATGGTGTGATTGAACTTCATCCTGCAAAATGAAGCTGTAATTTTCAGAAAAGTCACAAATAGCTAAAAATTCACCATCTTGCAAGTTTTGTTTTGTAGTTTTCAAAAAATCGGATTGTTCGGTTTTTACAAAATCATGCGGAATCAAACTTTCTAATTTTGAGCTGAAAAATGAAACAAACTCATCGGTTTGCTTTACAACAGTTTCTAAATCACATCTGTCAGTGGTAACCCATTGTTCGAATGAAAGCTTTTCAACAAAGTTTTCTTCCAGTTGTTTCAATAAACTGTCTTCTAAAACTGAGGTATCTGGGCAGTTTTTACATCTTCGTAGATGGCAATGAGTTGTCTTATTTTCGCAAAGTAATCTATTCGTTAATGTTTTTAGATCATTCAAGACATTGTATTTTTTAAGCTATGTAGAATTAAATTGACATTTTCATGCGTAGTGCAAACGCAAACATTATGGTGTTCCTGTGATAGTCAATAGTTTACATTGCCTTGGCCGGAGGCTTGCAAATGATGAAAACCCTATTTTTACATTGACGTACATTTCATTAAAGCGATTAAAAGCTTCTCTCAATGTCATCATTAACAATCTTTTCTGAGCAGCTAATCTCTTATTTCCTGTCTTCACGCTAACAAAATCTCTTTGGCCTGGCATTGCACGGCTTATATCATCGTCCTCAAAAAAATCAAAACCAGTTCTTTTGTTTCATTACTCAAAGCTTTTCCAGAGCTTGAACCTTGAGATGAATCAAATACATTATCTCTTTCCTCTTTTGCATCTGATGCCATATTTCTACTCGTTTCAAATTCGTCTACAATTGTTTGTACTGACCATGATTTTGGTAACAATGATAAAATTGATAGTTTTTCTTGCCTTGTGGCTAAATTTAAAAATTTCATTTTCATATTTTCTATGACTTCATCAAACTCGTTTGCTTTTTCTGTTTTAGCGTCTAATTTAAAAAGATTTCTTCGTACACCTTCGACGATTTCAGCGCACTTTTTTCAGGATAGTGAACATTTTTAACCTTACCTAAATCTATAGGCGAAACACGAATAGCTGCTATTCCTCGGTTGAATATTTCGACGTCTACAGGCATCGTGAAGTCTTCATTTGATTGAATTGTGCTTAGCGTTGACGCTGATGGTATCGTGACCAAACTTTCATAGCTTTGCGAATCAGGTACATCAGGTATGGTCTGAACAGTTGGCATCCTTGAGCCGCCGGCTACGCTTTGTTCTTCGTTTTGGGTGAGGTGAGCTCTTGAATCAATATGTAGACGGCAAGACGAACAAATACGAAAATTCTTGGTGTTGAGTGTGGATACCTTGGAAAATCCAATTGATTTTAGTTTTTGGGTGATACCATCCGTGAGATATCGCAGCTCTTTCGAACACCGAATGTCTTTGAATGGGCGAATACATTTTATTTTACTCATTTTGTAATCTGTAACATAGAAAATATTTTCCAATTGTTAGTTTTGTACGAAAATATCACAAAACATATAATTAAAATGTGTATTTAAAACTTTCCTTTGCACCAAAACGTGTTACACTTTCCTTTACAATTATTATGTTATCAAACAACACTAGATCTCGTTCAAAAACACAGGATTATGAGCTGAAATTACTATAATCACTATGCTACTAGCAACCTTTCTGCATTTACTGTTTGGTAGATACTGGATTAATTCAGAACCGAGTCAGACATTATTATACAGCTCGCGGGTAGAAATCATAGAATACTGGGTAAAGACTGTTGGAAGATAGGTAGAGTTGAACGCTCAGGTACCGTCGAACCTTCAGGTACGAGTTTGGAGAGTTGGAGCGAGGTAGATTTGCTGGCATAGGTATATTGTTATTGAAGAAGATTGTAAATTGTATATACCTGGAATGAATGAAGAGTGCGGCGGTTGTTGATTGAGGTATCAGTCGGCAGCCGTCTAGTTTGATGGAAGGTGACTAAGACTGCGTTTTTTTTGTTTATTATTAAGAAACGGTCATCGACGGAGCTAGCCTCGTTATGGCCAGCGTGGCCATGGTGGACTAGTTCCAACAAAGACCATGTTTACAATCACCAACTGTACGTAGTACAGCTAACTGGTATCTAATTAGCTGTATCTAATACTTGTTAGCACGTTTTCAGCACAACGCACCAAAAATAACTGGAAGAAATCATTGTTCCTGATAGTGGGATTTTGTAACTTGTTTTTCAAAATACTTTTAAGGCAGAGAATTTCACTCGAATCTTTAAGCTGTCAGTGTCATTTTAACTCAAAATTTTCCAATCTTTCCGAAAAAAATACTTTTGAAACTGAAAAAGTACATACGAAAAGGGCCAAAACTTATTAAGTTATCAAAAGAATCAATATTAAATCAGTAATATCTTCTAAACGGTGCATCTTAGAAAAATGTTACCGAAGTACTTTTTGCTTGCAAATTTGATGTTCTTTCATAAAATCAGAGTGACAAACTTTTTTGACTTTTTTTAATAGCTTTTTTGAAAATTGTAATTTTTTTTTAATTTTTTTTTTCATTGTAACCTATTTTTCTCCAGAACAACTCACTGTGCACTAGATAGCATTTAAAGTCAGCTATAACATGAAAATAATTAAAAAATTATTGAAAGGTCACTTTTAAGGAAAAATCTATATTTTAGTTCAAAACCCAAAAACCACACTTTTTTTTACCTCGCATATTTTCTCCATATAGCACCAACAATTGTCTAAAACTTCGCCGAAGACACCAAACCAATCGAACAAACCGTTTCCGAGATACAATTTTTTGAAGATATCATGTGCATTTTTCATAGGCCCTTCTCATAAGTAAAGCTAGATTCAAAATGGCGAACCAAGTATGCAAAACGGCGTTTTTCTTCCCCAAAAACTTGTATGCAAGGTTTTATGCAAATCAAAAAATACAAAAAATAAAAACTGGAAAAATTTCCCACTTGTTCATGGAATCGCTCTATTGTCAAAATCACAACAATGCCCAGGCTACGCCAACCAGCGTCTGCTTGTTTCAGCTGGCAGTTAGATGAACGCTTGTTACGATCGATCAATTTCGGCTCTTTAAAAATAATAACTTTCATTACACACTAGCTGATCCCGGTGCGTGCGTTGCTACGCCTGCAACTAAATGAATGAACATTACATAGAACTGACGGCTTTTTTTTATGAGTTTTTTTTGAGTAATAAGGAGTTCAAACTTCCTTCAGAACATTTTTCTTACCCAGACAATACACAGTTTAGGGCTTAGTTACCTGGATAATTGTCAGGATTGGTTGAAATTTGTGTTTGAATTCACCATAGAAACATTTCTTGCATTCAAAAAACCCCGCATACCATTTTTGATTCCATTTGCTTGATTAGTTCTCAAGCTATGCAGAAATTTGTGTTTCATTTGTATGCGAGCTGGAAGGGGGAAGTGGTCTCAAACAGTCATAAGAACTTTCCCCAGCCCCAAAAATACCTGCATACATATTTTCACTCCAATCGGTCAGACAGACAGTCAGACAGAAATCCATTTTTAATATAAATAAAAATCCTGCTTCAATAACCCCCACATGCTAAATG
>JASCZW010021806.1:0-10089 GCA_034211315.2 Aedes japonicus
AAAAATGGTTTTTTTTTATTTTTAATAATCATTATTCTTTGTGTGTAGGATATAGTCGCGGGCAAACGAAAATTGGTTCAGTGTTCGCAAGCAGCTTCATGCTGCCGGTTTGAACGAGGCTTGCCTCTCCCGCCACAGTCCATCTGGTAGTGGTATGGGAGACGAAGCAATGCCGGATATAGAATTTTGCAAGATGACGTCACTAGTGAACGTGTGGTTCATCCTGATGAATGGAATTCAGTTTTGACAGGTATTCGTGGTTTGTTTGTCTTCGAATTCAAACAGATGAAATAAACAAACCACGGACTCCTGTCAAAAGAAATTCATCCGATTCATTTTGCGAGGTTATGTTAGGTTGGTGTAAAACTCAATTAAACGGATGAATTCTTGGTTTGTTTTTTCATAAGGGCGAATCTAACATTGCTTTTTTTTTTTCATTAGGGCGAATCTAAAATTGAGAGATTCTTGCCGGTCTCGTTCTTTTTCATTTATTACAGCGTCGTTATAAAACGTTCGACGGATCCTATAGTACAGATTGAAAAACAACAGTGCTGGCTTGCATACACTACAAATAGTAGTATGAAAATCGTAATGGAGATTGGAATATGAATGAAAGAGAAAGTAATCAAAGAGAGTCTCTCAATGTTAAATTCACCCTAATGACAAAAATCCCTTGAATTATTTTCCAACGCGTTATAATGTCACCGTCCTTTTCAGGACGATCAATTGACTTCAATAGTAGAAGAGTATTTGTTTGAGTAAAATTTTCATAATATATCCTATGCCACCATTAAATAGCATATCCCAAAAAAATTGCGTCAAGAAAATAAAATATAAAGCAAAACGTATAAGAGGGGACAGGTTAGAGTAAAATAATAATTCAGCGCCAACATTATACTAGGACGAATCTACTTTTGTAGATGGCTTTCGTAGTTATTTTCTCTTGAATTAAAGGTCACAAATACAAATTTAGCACTCTTTAAGGAAGAGGAGCTTTATCTCTATCCACTGATATATTCAATTTGAAGGAATTGTGTACAACTTTCGATAAATTAATATACGAAGTGTTTGTTTACAAAAGTAGATACACTCTAATCAAATGTTGGCGCTGAATTGTTTCATTAGATCTTCTTACTTCTCAAATGCTTTGATTTTCTGTGGGCATAAAATAAGAGATTGATAAGTTTCATTGTCCAGTTTAACTACTACGCTCTAAAATAAATAAATGTCTCAGCAAAGGCAATCGAAGTACGTTGCGGATTGGAAACAACAACAAAAAACATAATAATTGCAAAGAGTTGGATTTTAAGAGTTGATAGATTATACAGCTTAATATGTACTCAAATACTCAAATTACCATGTTCAATAATTATCAACCATATGTGTTATGGTATGTATTTATTATTTGAATAACACCATTATTACTATACACCAACGCGGTCCTACGAGAAGCTCGCTCTTGTATTTCTGATATAACCCACCTCTAATTTTTTATTATATAAGATGTAAGTATTTCTACGAATAAGCATTATTTTATTTTAAATAGAAAACACCTAAATCTCTACCAAGCCACGTTATTGCTCGTTTAGAATAAAAATTTGAATGGTACTAACTCGTTGTGATAATTTCGTACGCTGTTTAAATTTCGACTATTTCATCACTCCTTATTACTGGTATTTAACTATTTACTTAGGCATATAAAATATATTCAATGTGTATTTTTTCAATGTATGTTTTTTACATTTTTTCTAGGTTCAGTAGATACGAATCCAAATATGTATGTCGTAGCTGTGATAAGGACTTCTGTGGGAAATGTTGCCACTTGGATTCAACCATATTCCAGCTGAAGAATCGTACGTCTATACGCACCTGTAACGTTTGTCATAGCCGATTACTAGAAACCAGTGATACCTAGATATTTGAACACTTCATCATTCCATGCATTACTAGTGAGTAGGGGTTGAAAAATCGTTTACGTGGAAATTTGTTTGTAGACGTTAACTCAACAGACATTAGGCGTTTATGATTTACAACCTTATAATGAACTAGAGTTGTTGATTTTGATTGTACTATCACAGATAAACAGACCCAACTCTCAAAAGTTAAACACAGATCACTCAATTAACGTACGTATATATGTTTGCGAGTAGGTAGTATTGCCATCTGTGGCCTACATGATGTTTTACCTTGTGTGTGACGGCCATTTATTATCTGTTACAATCATCTGTTTAATTTATTACCCATCGCAATGTGCTCAACAGTTGGCAATCGTGTTCTCGCAACTAAATTGCGAAATGTTTAATAATTTATGTGTTTTTGTATGTGGTGCTTGATATCTCAAATCTTGTGCAGACTATAGACTTATAAAATGTTATAATAATTTTTAACAAGAGGCATGTATCAAGGCAGCTTTTTAACATGTTATAACTGCACAGCCAGGCTAGCGTTTTATAGTTTCTTTAGCATTTTTATGAGCAACCGGACCAGCAGTTAATCAAATAATGACTTTTTTTTTATCTCGAACAGCTCTCTCTTCTTCTCTTTCTCTCTGGTCACTAATTATCTCAAGGTGCTCTATCAAAGTATTTATTACCGTTTGCTTAATTTTTCAGACAATCGTGTTAATTCCATCATTGAAATTATTTGTTCACACTTCAGTCGCAAATTTAATTCCTTTTATTTTCAGTCATTGCTTATTTTGTTTCACTGAGCCTTAAAAATTGAGGAAAGGCAAAATAAAGAGCTCGCCTTAGTTAGATATATATTTTTTTCTTTTATTTAATTCATATTAAAATTAATACACTGTAATTTATTTTGATATCTTATCTTTCATATATTTTCATGTTTCGCTAATCTAATCTGATCTAGTCTACTCTAATACAAACGTAGCATATTTTTTCAATATTTCACTTATGAAAAACTGAAATAAATTTTACTTGTAGGAACAAAATTCAATTTATATTATAAAAAAAACAATACACTGACAGTTGCCCTTAGCCTGGAACAAAATCAAATCTACGTTCCAGTGTAATTTTTGAAAGCTTTTTTGGCCTTATAACTGTGCAAAGTCTCAGCTCGATTGGTGAAACTATATTTCAGCGCCCGCAGTTTTAATTTTACATAAAAATTTCAATGGGGAAACATACTTTTACAAACAAACAAAAAATCTGGCGCGGCAACCGGTTCTCCTTTTGATACTAGACCGCTGAGTAATCCGACGCTTCTGGAAAAAGTTATTCAGCTAAAACTGATTGCTACCCAAACGAACTGCTAATTGATTCTTGCTTCACCGTTCCTCCATGCCATCTACAACGTATTATCTCATTTTTGCTAAAAAAAAAAAGAGTAGAAAGATTAAAAACTTCAATTTAATTTCCACTACCTCTATTGCTTCTCTTGACCGATACGTGTATCTCGTCTACAATGTGCAGACTTCTTCTGTGTCGCAGTGATGTCCATATCCTCAGTGTGGTAGAGAGGGATTTTAAATTTTCCACACACTCTTCCTACCTCAACAAGAGCTCTTCTCTCTTGTTTATATTCACCCCCGTGTTTGCATCTGGGTAGCGCATGTGAGTAGAAACAATGAATTTTATTCACACTACACTCGATCGCTGTAAAGTGAGAAGAAGAGCTCTCAAATTCACAGAAGCGAATGCAGTTAAATTCTCTGACGCGTGCGCCCCAGTGAGATAACTGGCGTGGGCTCTTCTGCTACTATACAGCAGTGATTGCAAATTCACTTTCACGCTACATAACAAAGGAAGAAAGAATAATGTTTCTTCCAGCTTCCTTTTTTCGAACATTTTCTGCAGCTCCGACGATGTTTTAACTTTCAATCGCACCAGCGAATCACAGAAGGAGCACTGGTTCGTCCTTGCCCCAGTTTACGCGGCAGTGATCGCAGGCGAGAGCACGTGGACGAAGACAGATGAGAGCACGTGAGAGCGGTCGTTTAAAAGAGAGTGTGGTTCACTCACTCCAGGTAATCCCACCACAGGCGTACACTTTCACTTTGTCTATTTGTCTCCGAATAAAAGAGTACTTTGTTTTATCTGAGGTGAGTTATGGTTGTATCCTCTGTAAAGGTACAAATCTCACGCACCAGCGAAAAATAAGTGCGAAATAACATCTCTGCTGTGTCGTGCACTAATACTCGACTATTCGGGTATTAGTACATGACACTGAAGAAGTCTGCACATTGTATGATGCATGATATATACTACCCATTGTAGCACGGAAACTAAGTCCGACAGGAAAGGGCTCTCCTCTCTGTTAGACTTGATCAAGCTTTTATAACCACTGATTATTCTAATCGTGCCATTGTATGAAAGGCTAAAACGGAATGGGTGGATCGAAAAGCAACATCAGTTATACGTTTCCACAGGGATATAAAGAATCTCCTTTCAAAAACAAGATTGAACAATTGGTCAAAAGAGCAAGCCATCTAACATAAGGATGCCCCAATGGGCGAGGAGAAGAGCTTGCCCTCTATTCACAAGCTGTTTGCAATGGGTAGTTGGCATTCCCACTCTCCCCATCCATAGTGCTTCAATCAGGTGCCCTGATGGTCCCTACTATTCCTATAAAATATTTATATAATAGTGTATACACAGAAAAAAATAATTAATTTTAAAAAGCGTGTAAAATATCCCCTCGTTTAAATCCAACCTAAAGGAGGCGTAAACAGCGAAATTGTTTGCAACTTTTCATATGCCATACAACAATATTGGCAATCTTTCATACAACAGGCTGGATTCAGGCGTTATATGATTTAAATTTACATGAAATATCCCATTATATTCTGGCAAATCTAGCATTCCCTTTATGTGCATTAGATAACGCAGAAAATTCAATGTTTCTTTTTATCTGTGTATATTAATGTTAATGAAAAATACTACAGGCATTTATATCTATATATATATATAGAAGTATATATATATATATATATATATATATATATATATATATATATATATATATATATATATATATATATATATATATATATATATATATATATATATCATATATATATATATATATATATATATATATATATATATATATATATATGTATATATATATATATATATATATGTATATATATATATATAGTATATATATATATATATATATATATATAATATGTATATATATATATATACAGCAATTCCATGAAAAAAAGTTATACGATCTCTCAGAATTTTATAATATTCGGTAGGATTGTTCAACATCGAAAAATATTAGACCCGTATTTTTTTATTTCGTTATTAGACTGGACCTTTCTGCGTTAGACTGGTCCAAAAATCGTGATTTTTCAAAATCTTCAATTTTCAAAAATTTATAACTCCTAAACCGTTTAACCGATTTTAGTCATTTTTGGCCATTGTATTGGTATTTTTTTGAATTTCCAAGCAAAAATACGAAACCTTTGAATATATCAATTTTTGTATGAAAAAAATACAAAACAAATAGTTTTTCTTGAATTTGACTGCGAGGGGCCTCAACGACTCCTTGTTTTAGTATTTTTAAATGAAAGAGCATTCAATTTTACATAACATATCAAAAAATTGGAGATGTTCTGCGTGTCGTTTTGGAGATACAATTTTTTAAATAATAAATCATTACTCTTCATTTTATACATCACCTGCTCTGTAGAAACGATGAAGATGCATGGTAGATTACCATGCGTCTCCATCCAATCAAACCTATGACTAATGAAATCTATGAGTTACTTACAAACTTAGTATAACATTCGAATCAGTCTTTAAGGCTTTCCGTTAACCACACAGACCAATTGCTATTTTTTGACGATTACCTTTTCAAATAAATAAGGCTTTAAAATTTCAAATATTTTTGCTTAGTGTAAGTTCCAAGAAAAAACACTTTAAAGCCGCGCGACATGATGAACATGTTAAAAAATAAGAAAAACACTTTTATACATTTATTTTTATTTATTAAGTTTTTTCATAACAATTTTATACATTTTTCTTCCGTTGAAAATGAATTTTGTTTCACAATAATATACTCTTCGTTTTGAGGCTTAAAACTATGGAATGACTGAGTCCCTGAAATTTGCTTCACACGTGTGTAACGATTTTTTAATTTTCTTTCCATTTTATTATAGTCGGATTCCGAAAAAATTGATAGTGTATTTTCGAGTCTGGCTTAGAAATAGCCCATGAATAAAGTTCTTCGGCCGTTGTTATGTGATGATCTTGCAAACTGGCTTTCGCAGCATTTCGTTTCAATACGCCTCCCAAAGCATCACAAGGGCCCTTTCCATGACAAGTAGCGAAAAAATTCCACTCGGCATCTATGCCAAAATCTTTTTGCATGTTGCACAAATTAAAAGCGGTCATTTTATTTTTGTATTGGCTTCCAGATCCATCTGAGAAGAAATAAATTTTCTAAACCTGATAACTTACTTTTTATGAACGCTATGCATTGAGTCAAAAAAGACGCACTGCGACATGATTATGTTTAGTGAAATCAGCAATTGCAATAAAACTGGTAAACTTCAAATCATTTGATTCTTCATCTTTAAAATAAATAGCACAAGGGTGAATAGTACATTGAGCGTTTGCCCAATGAAAGCCTTGAACTGCATCCTGCACAACGAATGAATAATTCTCCGAAAAATCACAGATTATGATACACTCAGTAGCTTTTAAATTGTTTTTCACGTGTTTTAAATAGTTTGCCTGTCGCTCAGCTGTAAAGTTATGTGGCAATAAATTGAGTAATTTTTCTAAAAAAGTATCAATAAATTCTTGTGTGTCCATTTCAACTAAGTCCAAACTGCATCTTTCTGCTTGACGCCATTGTTTAAATTGTAATGATTCAACGTGACCGTTATTAAGAATGGTCATAAGTTCTACCGCCAAAATTTGCATTCCCGGACAATTTTCGCAACATTGCTGCCAGCAATGCTCATTTGGATTTTGACAAATTATTTTTGAAAACATATCATGGTAGGACTGAACACCATCTGGAAGTAATTGTTTACTTTGGAGTGTTTTAAAAATCAATTTAACGTTTTGTGGTAAATGCAAACGCACACCGTATGCGTGCCACTTGTTCCTGCCAAAATGCAGTGTTTTGACGGTTACTGGCGAACATCGAAAATCCAATCTTAATATCAGGATGAGTATTTTTAAATATGGAGTACGCCTCTTGCAAATTGCATAAAACTAACCTTCTTTGTATGTAGATCCTACCTTCTTCATTGTTGGATATCAAATAATCCCTTTTCCCGGGCACAACGACTTATATCGTCGCTATTATAAAAATTACGAACACGCATTAGCGTTTCCTCTCCTAACGAAGCTCTACTAATCCTCTTTTTAGGCACTGACATTATTCCCTCCTGTTGTTGTAATACTTTCACTTGGTTGGCCATATATTGGGAAACATCAAACTCTTGCATAATCCTATATGTAGACCAACTTTTGGGCAGTGTGGTTAAAATCCTATACCGCTCATTGCTATCTTTTGTTTCCTTAAATTTATCCTTAAGCTGTGTTAGCATTTCATTATCGTCAGACAAAAACGTGTTATTGGTGGTAATTGATCGATTCATAGCTGGTTGTTTCCAATGAGCCTGTAAATAAATATAACAAATTATTGATTAAAAATTGATTGATTGGAAATCATGCAAATAATTTCTATTTTATTATTTACTTTGGTAGGGAAAAGGAACAATGCCGGACGGTCCTGCAAGGGCAATCGTTTCGTGACTGGTTGCTTCGCACGATTCTAAAAGAATGTAAAAATAAAAATGTTCCAGTAACAATTGCAAGAGAAGAATTCAAATTAAAACAGAATTATATGAACTTTTATATAACATACCTGTAGTGCCTATACTGGATGGTCCTGTAATGGGTTCTTCGGTCATGGTATCAATGTGCTTATACAATTTCTTGTAGCAACTTTGACAAATGAAAGAGCTACTCTCATCAATTTTAACCTTTTTTCCACAGCATGGTCGTACAATTTTGCGTTGATTTTTCTGGAACACGAACTCAACACCCAAACACTACAAATTGAACACTTACGTTTCATTTTACGATATTCTTTGATATAACTGTTCTGATATGATACTTTGTTTTCAACTGGTAACTTCTTACATAAATTTCCGTGTTTTATATGATGTTTATATTGTACCTACGATCAAGTGAAGTGAACTGCAGCCTCAGACTACAATAGGTATTGAATTGTTTCTCGGCTGTAGCGATCAGGTCTATTTGCAGACGGGAGCGAGTAGAGCGGAATTTCTAAAGCGAGAAAGCAACAGAATAACAGATAACGCAAGCGAGCGACGAGTATGAAATGAAAGAGATGTTGTTCACTCTGCTGCTTCTCCGCTTTAGAAATTCCACTCTACTCCCTCCCGTCAGCGAGTAGACCTGATCGCTACAGCCGAGAAACAATTCAATTCAATCTCACAGGTCGATAAACATTCTACATCTACAGTAGGTAGTCAATACGTATCAACGGTTCTTCTTTTAAATAATAATACCAATGCCCTCTGTGTAACGAAAAGAATGTTAGGTAATCAAATTGTCAATATCTACCTAAAGTCTCATTAGTCTTAGTTGCTATAATATTATATAATTATGTCAAGTAAATATTATTTATTATATAATATTTACTTGACATTCTGTGACCTACTCATAGATTTCATTAGTCATAGGTTTGATTGATGGAGACGCATGGTAATCTACCATGCATCTTCATCGTTTCTACAGGCAGGTGATGTATAAAATGAAGAGTAATGATTTATTATTTAAAAAATTGTATCTCCAAAACGACACGCAGAACATCTCCAATTTTTTGATATGTTATGTAAAATTGAATGCTCTTTCATTTAAAAATACTAAAACAAGGAGTCGTTGAGGCCCCTCGCAGTCAAATTCAAGAAAAACTATTTGTTTTGTATTTTTTTCATACAAAAATTGATATATTCAAAGGTTTCGTATTTTTGCTTGGAAATTCAAAAAATACCAATACAATGGCCAAAAATGACTAAAATCGGTTAAACGGTTTAGGAGTTATAAATTTTTGAAAATTGAAGATTTTGAAAAATCACGATTTTTGGACCAGTCTAACGCAGAAAGGTCCAGTCTAATAACGAAATAAAAAATACGGGTCTAATATTTTTCGATGTTGAACAATCCTACCGAATATTATAAAATTCTGAGAGATCGTATAACTTTTTTCATGGAATTGTTGTATATATATATATATATATATATATATATATATATATATATATATATATATATATATATATATATATATATATATATATATATATATATATATATATATATATATATATATATATATATATATATATATATATATATATATATATATATATATATATATATATATATATATATATATATATATATATATATATATATATATATATATATATATATATATATATATAATATATATATATATATATATATATATATATATATATATATATATATATATATATATATATATATATATATATATATATGTAAGGTTATAATTCATTTATTTCAGTTAAATTCAATACAATGTAAAAGTTAAATGGGATTTCCTTCAAGTAAAACACTTAACACGTGAGCAACACAACAGTTCGACTTGTGGTTTTGAGATCTGCGGTACACTGCTCCCCAGAAATTACCTCTGAGATTGACTTCGTTGCGATCACTAGTCGTCCGTCTCTCTGCCTTTACATCTCGGTCATCCTGAGAGGGATCTGACTCCAGACCCGGATACCTCTTCATGTGGCACGCCGTTGACGTACGCTTCGGTCCCTCGCCGCCTACCTTTCAACGTCATAACGGTCGTTTGGCTTCACTGTCACGACTTTGTAGGGTCCCGCATACCCAAGGCATGTTTCTTCTGGGCCGAATTATGTTCGCTTGATAGCTACAATGTCTCCAGTTCTGTAGTTTGTCGCTGGCTTCGCACGGAAGATTGTATGTACTGCGTTGCTCTTCTGTGCCTTCTCAATAGCAGTTCTCGCTCCCTATCCGGATTTCACATCGCTGGTCATCAAACTGGAGCAATTTTTACCTC
>JASCZW010021807.1:0-10082 GCA_034211315.2 Aedes japonicus
TGAAAGCGAGAAATACTCATGTTGGAGCGTCAACTTTGACGCCAGCTGTAGTCCAAACCACTTAATCAAAACAGTTCAAATTTTGTCCACATTAATCTCTGTATTGTTTTAAGTCATGGAGAAATTGTTAATATCCTACCTATATTTTTCACAGAAATACGGATTTTTGAAATTGGTATGTCAAAAATGATTTTTTTCACATATGTTATGATAACTTCAAATTTATAAGTTTCATCAACATAAAATTTTGGTCACATAAGGTCTATACACTAGTTATAGTGTTGTCAAAATTTCAGCCAAATATATTGATAATTCACAAAGTTGCAGAAGGTTGAACAACGCGTATTTTGGAAGCAAAATTTTGCTCGGCTTTTTTTTTGCTACTGAATGTATGTAAGAAGCCATCATCCTAGCGTGGGCCTTGCCCTGCATGTGGTTCTACTTAAAGGGCGATACGGTCAAAATTTGGTCAATATCAACTAGACGTATTTCTTTCAATTTTGCATTTAAAAAACCTGAACACCCCTCATTTTGAAGGTGTGTGTGTGTAGAATGTTGCTCCTATTTTGATTTTGGAATTCACTCTTCAGTTGTCAAAATGCCGTCCAAGCAAGAAGAGCAGCGTATCAAAATTTTGCTCGCGCATCGCGAAAATCCGAGCTACTCGCACGCAAAGTTGGCAAAATCGCTAAAAGTTGCCAAATCAACCGTTACAAATGTAATTAAAGTGTTTGGGGAACGTTTGTCGACAGCCAGGAAGTCTGGATTGGGGGAAATCGAAAACCGGAAGCCGCTGAGACGACAAAGAGAGTTGCCGGTAGTTTCAGCGAAACCCTAACCTATCTCTCCGAGATGCCGCAAATAAGCTGGGTGTATCGTCTACAACCGTGCATCGAGCCAAAAACGAGCCGGACTATCGACTTACAAGAAGGTAGTGACTCCAAATCGCGATGATAAACAAAATACGACGGCCAAAGCGCGATCCCGGAGGCTGTACACGACGATGCTGACGAAGTTTGACTGCGTGGTAATGGACGACGAAACCTACGTCAAAGCCAACTACAAGCAGCTTCCGGGACAGGAGTTTTATACGGCAAAGGAAGGGAAAGGTAGCAGATATTTTCAAGCACACGAAACTGTCAAAGTTCGCAAAGAAATATCTGGTTTGGCAAGCCATCTGTACCTGTGGCTTGAACAGCAGCATTTTCATAGCTTCCGGGACTGTCAACCAAGAAATTTACGTGAAAGAGTGTTTGAATAAACGTCTGCTGCCTTTCCTGAAGAAACACGGTTGTTCCGTACTGTTTTGGCCGGATTTGGCATCTTGCCATTACGGTAAAAGGCCATGGAGTGGTACGCCGCCAACAACGTGCAGGTGGTTCCCAAGGACAAGAACCCCTCCAACACGCCAGAGCTCCGCCCAATTGAGAAATACTGGGCTATTGTCAAGCAGAACCTAAAGAAGACCAAAAAAACTGCTAAGGACGAGCAGCTGTTCAAGGCAAACTGGCTTTCTGCGACGAAGAAGGTGGACAAGGTGGCTGTACAAAATCTGATGGCAGGGGTCAAGCGTAAGGCCCGGCAATTCGGATTTGGAAAAGCGGAAGCCTAACTGAATATTTTTCCTGAATTTTATACTAATTGAACTTGAAAAAGAAATTTAATTTGATTTTTTAAATAAACGATTTCACCGATTTACACGCGTTTTCCCTTGACCAAATTTTGACCGTATCACCCTTTAACAGAAAGATCATGCTTTGTTAGCGTTCTTAATTCAACATACTGCTGTATGAAGGGCCAATATGATCCAATAAAACGAATAACAAAATACGCAATTCAATTAAGCTTTCCACTAGATGGTTTGTTTGAGAAATGCGCGTCAAATTCATTACAACTGTTGGAGTGAAATGTAGCAATCATAAATGATAGACACATCCCCTCCTAGACTCCGGTTGGCTATCCACTCCATTGTCTAATTGAAACTTCAATGATGCCCTGATGCACCCTCCCATCCCAGTATTTATATGTTTAAAATCAATGAAATATAATAAGGTTCATGCAATATATATCAAATATGGAATATATGAATGAAATAAGTATATTTAAGGAGTTTGTAATTTGAGACGGAAAAATTGGTAGCCTGTTCTGTATGTTTTCAAAATTGTATACTTTGCATGTCGAAATTTCCTTTCTGCTGGTTCTTGGAAGCAATAACATGTAACAGTTGTCAGAACCATTGAACATTATACAATCAGAAGCAATAGTAAATATCAAAATGCTGGTCCATGGTTGCTAAAATTGTTTAAATTAGTAACACCAACTGTCGAGCCTGCGAAGAAGAATAATAAATCAATAAGGAAACTTCATCGGATTTCAGAACTAAGTACGAATGTCTGCCGCAGATTTTTCAGCCTCATGTATTGAAGGCACTATATACGTCTAACTAAGAGGAGTATGGAGAAGGGATTAGAAAGTTTTTTTTTATATAATCATTTATTTGTACAGGCTCAATCGAATTAACTTTACAGAGCCAAATTTTCATATTTTTATACATCATTTATCTTAAAACTAATGTTAGGAGGAAAGAGCCGATTACTCGCGGCCATCTCGAGGTTAATAGGAATTACAAATTACGGATGGGAAAGAGGATGGAAATTTAAAGTATGGTTTACACAATACATTAAATTTAAATTCTAAATTATCTGAACACTTATAAATATACAATTTATGGTTTTCCTTTGACTTGAACATTTCTTGAAAAAGAAAAAAAACACACACACACATACACATATAAAAAAAAACTTATACTAAACATACAGGTTAAACTAACTACAATCTAATGCTAATGTTAGTCAAAAAAACATAAATGAGTTTCATGTACTCCAAATCACGTACAGCCAAAATATCTCGAATGGGCACATTGAGTTGTCTACCTCAGGCCCGAAGGGACTCATAAAGCTTAGATCTGACTCCACAATGTTCAGCACAAGACCAAATAACGTGATCTGCGTCCTGATAGCCTTGTCCACACTCACAGAGATTGCTGTCCCTCAGCCCAACCCGGTATAAATGAGCGTTCAAAGAATAATGATTGGACATGAGGCGAGACATGACACGAATGAAGTCTCGACCCACATCCATCCCCCTAAACCAAGATTTCTTCGACACCTTTGGGATGATAGAATGTTGCCATCGCCCCAAATCTCCTTTACTCCATTTATGCTGCCAGCTGACGAGTGACTGTTGACGAAAAATAGGAAAAAAATCGTTGAAGGCGATTTGTCGATCACAAATATCGCCTTCCATAGCGCCCACATTTGCAAGCGAGTCCGCTTTCTCATTGCCTGGAATCGAACAATGAGATGGGACCCATACAAAGGTGATGATAAAATAACGCGAAGATAAAGCACTTAGAAACTCCTGTATTTTCATGAGAAAATACGAGGAGTGCTTTACCGGCCTCAATGAGCGAATAGCCTCTATAGAACTGAGACTATTCGTGAAAATGAAAAAATGATCCGGTGTTAGTGAGGCAACAATTTCTAGCGTAAAATGTATTGCCGCTAATTCAGCGACATACACGGAACAAGGAGCTTGAAGTTTACGGTTGGCGCTATAAATTTCATTAAATATACCAAAGCCTGCTGACTCCTCTATCAAAGATCCGTCAGTGAAGAACGATTTAGTGGAATCAACTTGGCCAAGCTTAGCAGCAAATATCACCGGAGCAATCATAGGACGATGATGCTCTGGGATTCCACGAAGCTCCTGCTTCATGGATAAATCAAAATGAACCGAATTGTCGAAATTGGAGAAGCAAACACGATTGGAAATGTTCGGCGAAGGGCTGACATCCTGTGTTATGTACAAATGGTACAAGGTCATGAAGCGGGTTTGAGAGTTCAACTCAAGGAGCTTCTCAAAATTTTCGATCACCTGGGGGTTCATAACTTCACACCTGGTGAGGAGCCGGAGAGATAATTCTGAAAACCGATCCGAGAGTGGCAACATGCCAGCCAGCACTTCAAGACTCATTTATTTATTTTATTTTATTTATTTACTTGTCTTCGAATAACTCGTACAGAGAGATTATACTAAACACTAATTCTAGTTTTGAACATTGTCTTGGATGTGTTAAAATCAAAATGGTCAGACACTTCATTAAACCTACGGCAACAAACGTCGAATGGGTTGTTCTGTCCGAATAAAGTACGATGCGTAGATAGTCGAAGGAAATCCGTACGCCGAGTGATTCTTGCTGGAGCGTTAAGTTGTATGTTACCCAGGAGCGCCGAACAATCAATTTTATTACTCAGGATGTCGAATATGAATATTGCAAGAGAACCCTTCTATCAGCCAACGTCGGTAGGCGTACCAAAGCGCATCGCTGTTCGTAGGGGGGGCAGTCTTACTGGATCATTCCAGGGCAGCCGGCGGAGCGCAAACCGAAGAAAGTTGCGTTGAATTCGTTCAATCCGTTGTATATGAACGACATGGTATGGCGCCCACACAAGAACACCATATTCTAATATACTGCGTACCAGCGCACAGTAGAGCGACTTCAAGCAATAAACGTCTTCAAACTGCTTCGTATTTCGTTTAACAAATCCAAGTACCGCGTAGGCTTTAGCGGTCGTTGCTGCTATTTGCAGCGCATTATTTGCTGTCAAGTAGTACACCGAGATCCTTTACTGTGCTCACTCTAGCGATACTCGTTATCTCCATTCTGTAATCGAAGATGGTTGCATTCCTTGATCGACAGAATGTGATGACGTTACATTTACGGACGTTGACTTCCATGCCGTTTAGATTGCACCAGCCCATCAATACCTCGATGTCAGCTTGAATAGAACAACAATCAACTAACGATGAAACCACGCGGTAGAACTTCAGGTCGTCTGCGAACATTATTTTTGGCAATTTAATTGTTTCACAAAGATCGTTGACAAATGTGTATGTATGTATGGTAGCCACCATCCCCTCTAGCCCTTGGCTTGGATGCAGCTCCACTTAATAGCAAGATCAAATTGGGCCACCGATCTGAATTCGCACTATCGCTGTATGAAGGGCCAAAAACGGAGGGGTGGACCCGTAAGCAGAGACACTTACACGAAATCCACGGGAAATTAAGAATCTCCTTCCAACGATATGATCCATCAAATCGAATAACACAATTCGCAATACTCATTAAGCTTTCTACAGGATGGCTTGTTAAGAAGGGCGCGTCACTCTCCCTGAAACTGTTGGAGTAGAACTCGCAGCACCACACTCGAATCGGTAGGATAAGAAATGATACTGTTTGTTCCCTCCTAGACTCAGGCAGTCAATCAAACCATCGTCCAGTTTCAGCTTGAATGATACCCTGGTGCTCCCTCCCAACCCAGTATTTATTATATTTATATAAATATAGATGTAATGTAATAATAATATGTTATATATGAATATATGGTAGAGCAAAAATTATACAAGGATATTTAGTTAAATTATGTAATAGTTGGAGTTCACGAGCCTATGATAACCATGTTAAACTAAATTAATTAACCTGCTGAAATAATAATATTAAGGCAGTAATAATAATATGCAGCTTCGTACCACTTTGTATCACTGATAGGTGACTGTATCTCTGGAATGTGAAGGTCATCTTGTTATTCATTGAGGTATAAATATCAATAAAGCATTCAATTGTATATAAACCATAATATTATATTATTACGTATTTAATCATGACATATAGATATGTAACCTTCTGGAATGAAGAGCATTTATTAATTTTGATTATTATTTGATATAATGTAATAAAATAAATATACCGGCCGGATCACCAATCTGAAGCAATTAAAATTTTAATAATTATTTTATTACTTCTTCCATAATATTATATTTATGATATGCAATTAATAATGATGAACAGCTGTGTTCCGCTGAACCGCTCAAATAGTAGTTGATGATCGTGTACTGAAATGTTAAGGTCATATTACGCCATTTAATGGAAAATATAATGAAGGAATTAAAGGTTGAGTGGTCGAGAGAGTCGTCAACATTTCTATTAATGAAAATATGCTAGAGCTCGTAAAAAACATGCAGCATATAATAACACATACTAGTATCTACACATCTATATATACATCCATTGCTACTTTCGAAAAGGCCACTCCGACGGTGCTAGATACAGCTGAAAATTGATCCCCATTCTTACTGCTGCTTCTACCAGAAGATGATCATCCTATAACCGCAAGACCTCCTCTCCTAAACTGTATGGTACCTGAGAGAAATTTACCTTTCTGGCGTAATAAATGTAATGAAATATACAGAATTAGGCTATGAATAAACAATGTCCTATAAGATAAAATATATAGTGCGGGTATATTGTAATATGAACTGAAAATTACATGTGTGCCGACTGCTGTTTTGTTGCAATTGTAGACAAACTTGCGCATCCATTATGAACCAGAAAATTTAGGCAATGTATGACCGCCATGAAAAAAAGAATTTTAAATTTTAAATTATTTTGTAATACCTGACGACCTGGAAGACCTGAAAGATATGAGAATGGAAAATTATGATATGATGTACCGGTCGCACCCCTCACTTCGCTATTGTCGGATTGACAACATTGCCCAGGCTACGCCAACCAGCGTCTCCATGTTTCAGCTGGCAGTCTTTTGTGATCATATAACTCGTGGAGGCGTGAGGTAGGAACTTGTGAGGACCAGAGGTCGGTCGCACCCTCCTGCCAAGTTGTCAACTCACCATTTGAGTTTCTCCTCACAAAGATCGTTGACAAATAGCACAAAAGAAGTGGACCCAAATGACTCCCTTGGGGCACACCAGATTTGATATCGAATGGATCCGAGCACGTCCCATTAACGCGTACGTAGGCACAACGCCCCGTTAGGTAGGAGAATATCCATTGAGTCAACCAAGTAGGCAGGCCCGTTCTATTCAATTTATCCACCATCAAAGCATGCGGCACCTCTATCAAATGCCTGGTGAAATCGATATAGATGGCATCGATTTGTTGTCGCTTTTCCAGTGCGTCGACTAACGAAGAAACAAAAGTCATCAGGTTGGTAGAAGTTGAGCGCTTTTTCACGAATCCATGCTGAAACTCGGGAGATTATATGATGTACGTGAGGGTAAAGCGAATCGTGGATGAGGCTTCAAAAACTTTCGGCATACAACTCAAGATCGAGATGCCACGGTAATTCTCGATGTTGTGTATACTGCCGCCTTTGTGAATGGGAGTAATAGCAGCTGTTTTCCAAGCGCTAGGAAAATGCCTTCAGAATCGAACGATTGAAAAGAATGGTGGCGGGCACGGTAAGCGAATCAGCACAGTTCTTGATGAATATCGGAGAGACACGATCTGGCCCAGCACTTTTAAGTCATCTATCCCTTGTAGCTTCTAGCACATCCCCCTGAGAAAAATTGAAAAGGGCCATGTTGAAGTCGTATCGAGGCAAACTGTCCAGGTACGCTTCAGACGAAGGTGATAAGTAACAACACTTCGAAAGAAGGACGAGAACAAATTTGCCGAGTCGAGTGGAGCTCGTTGTTGTCTCGTTGTAGGAAACGCGTTGAGGAATTCCATTGTTCTGCTTTCTGCTTCTCATGAACGACCAAAACGTGTTGGGATCCTGCTTGATTCTTTCTTCTGTGCGATGAATGTAGTTGCTAAAGCATCGCGCATGCAAAGAGTTATATTCGCTCTCTAAGTCACGCAGCTCCACTTTCGCTGTACATCCTCGACCGAAAAAACGTTTTCTAGCCTTCCGTAGATGTTTAAGCTCGCTGTACCACCAAGGTTGTCTTGTCCCGGAAAATCGGCGTCGTTGCTTCACCGGGACAACATCACGAACAATTGAAAAATCCGTTGATAAAAGACGCAGAAACTGCCTCTTCCATACAACACCCAACAAGACACTCATCCCCGCGAACAGCAGAAATTGATTCGTTTAGCGATGCGAAATCACATCGGTTGAAATCGTAGCTGAGAGAGTGTCCGACACATTCAAATCATCGCACTGGCTAGTAGTTTCAAATTTTAGTAGACATGGCTTGTGGTGATGATCGATTCTCGCTAACAATGGCAACGGTGGCTCAAGTAGCTCCAACACTTATCGTCATTCAGGAAATGCCAGGATCGAGAAGCCTTCCATTTTACGTTGGTCAAGTCAGCAACTTGATTAAGACCACAGCCTACAATCGACTCAATCAGGGCTATCTCTTGCTCAGACGAGGCATTGATCGGTAGAAAGGAGTTTATTTCTACATCGTGCATCCAACACAAGTGGGGATGTCTCAACCCATTTGTCCAGACGGAAAAGGATCATTTTCTCCAACAACTTTCGAATACAAGATAACATCGCGATGGGTCGATAGGAGTTGTGGTCGGACGCGGGCTAACCAGGTTTTTGAACGGCAATAACTCTCACCCGTCTCCAATCATCCGGCACAATGTTGAGTTCCAGTAACCGATTAAACACAAGTTCAACATGCGCTTCTTCGCGACGTCCGGGAGGTTCTTGGCAATGTTGAACTTGATTCTATTAGCCCCTGGAGTTCCGTGTTGCCACACGAAAGGGAGTGCGAGAGAGAACTCTACCATTGAAAAAGGGTTGGCTAATCTCATCTATCGAATTCGTAAGTTTTCGCGAGGAATCGTCCGCGCCGGCACACAGAATCTGGCAGCACTTTTCGCGCGAATTTGAGGATCCATTGGTCCGAGTACTCTTCGCCTTTGCTGTTCGTAGTTCGGCTACGCAACCTTCTGCGCCGTGTTCCAAAGAGTACTCATCGACGTTTCGCGCGATAGCCCGTTCACGAATGTTCGCCAGTAACCGCGTTCTTGGCCCTGACGGAGGTTCTCTAAGTCCTGCGTTCGAGAGCCGTGTATGGCTTCGAAGCCAGGTGTTCCACGTCTACGGAAAACTTTGAACGCGTCGGACTTTTACGGTAAACCTCGGTGCATTGCTGATCCCACCATGGAGAAGGAGGTTTCCTGCGAGATGACGTCCCTGGAACTGGTCGAGTTTGAGCTTGAAGCGCGCTGTCTAAGATCAGGTTGGAGAGGAAGTTATACTCTTCCAGCAGTGAAAGCCTTTCTACCGTCGTTACGGCTTCATCTACTGCTGTCCTAAACTTTGTCCAATCGATGTGACGTTGTCCAATCATACGTGACGTTGACAGATTTCGACGGATTGAACCCGGTGGCAACCGAAATTTTTATGGGCAAATGATCACTAGCGTGGGGATCTTGAATCACATTCCATGTGCAATCCAACGATAATGAATTCGAACAAAGTGTGAGGTCTAATCTACTGCCAACTGAGGATGTACCAGCCAAACGTGTTACTTCTCCATTGTTAAGAAATGTCATATTAAAGTTGTCACAGAGGCCATATATCAGGGAAGACCGGTTGTCATCATACAGTTCTCCCCAGCCTGTACCGTGAGAGTTAAAATCTCCCATGACCAACCGTGGATTCGAAAGTAATTGAAATTAAAAATAATATACATTATCTGTCAAATAAAATTAAAACAATAAAAATAACAACAATGATGCTCACAAGATTATTGAATAAGTTATAGGCTTCATGAGTCAGATTTGCAGTTATTTCTGAACGCAACTCCCATTTCCCACCACGCCACTAGATCTAGCTCTAGATTTGTAAAATGTCCAATGGCGCAGCAAAAAATTAAAAACACATTCAGAACTAATTGCAAAAGTGTAACGCAGCTTCAGTTGCAGCTTCTTGTAGTCAAGGCACTAGATACTTCTAAATCGTAAGAGGGAGAAGAACGGCTCAAAATGACCGTTGGACAAATAAGACAATAATTAAAAGTATATAATCTATAATGTCAAAATAATAAGACAATACTAACATAAATCATGAAACCTTAGCAATGATAAATGGAAATGATTTGTGATGCAACTGTTAGATCAATATGTATTGTCATGAGAGAATAGTATAAAAATACAAAATATATGATACTAAAATAATAATAAAAATTATATGCGGAATTACATGTTTGCACATTGTTGTCCAGCTGCAATTGTATTAAAAACTTGCCTTTTTATT
>JASCZW010021808.1:0-10084 GCA_034211315.2 Aedes japonicus
ACTACTCATCCTCAATGTGTAAAAACTGGTGAAGTTCGTTCTGGTAAAGGATACGCTGAATTTAAGCAACGTGTAGTCAACGAGGTTGCAAGTTGGTCCTCCCTTAGTTCAGTTGGTAAAGGTGCAACTGCAAAGCAACACCATGCTGGAGGCAGGTGGGTTCGATTCCCGGTCTGGTCTAGGAATTTTCGTTAAGAAAAATGTCTTGACTTCCTCGGCATAGGATATGATTGTTCCAAGTACCATTTTTGCATCAGTATGGTTGTTGCCACACAACCATACCGATGCAAAAATGTTACCTGGCATCAAAAGCTCTCAATTAATAGAACATTAAGCGGAGGGCAAGCAAGAAGCAAAATTGTAAAAGCAATAAACTTGAAATGTTAAAGAAGTAGTCAGCAAGTTTAATATAAGAACCGATTTAAACCAACATTAAGGATGCTGGTGGGTACACTCACATGGTGGTTGACTTCATTGGTAAAAGCTAAATTTTTCTTTGAACCAGAATTTAAACCAGCAATAAGGATGCTGTTAAGGGGGGATATACAGTTACAATGACCAAAAAATTCATTTTTTTTTGCATCAAAAGTTAATAAATTTCGCGTAAAATACGCCCCTGAAACCCCATTTTTTCGAAATTCGATTTTTTCATCGTTTTTCGAAGACACTTTCGCGCGCAGCAGGTATTTTTCGATAATTAAAACTATCAACGCGTTTTTCTCAAAACAGCATTTTCGGAGTTTATGCGGATGATAACTCGAAAACTAATTATTCGATTAAGCTGAAACTTATAGGATTAATTTATTCTTTCTAGAATTACCTTCTATATGAATTAAAAAATAATGTAATGTTTTATTATTGAATACGAAAAAATGTGATAAAATAGCGGAAAAAATGTGTTTTTTTTTCAAAAAAGGTACGCCAAAAGTGCAATTTTTTTAAACTTTTTTTTCGATTCATCTACTAACTGTAAATGTAATTAATGGATTAATTGATTAATGGATGGACCAAGAAAACCGGCACAAGCAAAATACAACGACTTTTTCAACACACTCTAACGGCCGCCATTTTGTCGAAACAAATTTGAAAACAATATTTTTGTATGCTACTTGGATACACTTATAATTGTAAAAAAGTTTCGATTGATTTGAGAACTTCCCGTTGAATTTTTTAATTCAAAAATAACTTTTTTTTCTCGTTCTAACTGTATATCCATCCTTAAGGATGGTGGGTTCACTCACATGGTGGTTGACTTCACTGGTAAAAGTAACATTTTTCTTTACAGTACGTTCATTGTTCACTTTGAACTAATTTAAACCAGCAGTGAGCATGCTGTTAAAGTCACTCTCAAAGTGAGATGGTGGTTTTTGGTTGTAAAGCTGTTTCATTAAGAGCCGATTTGGATTAGCTTCCGCTTTTAAAAAAGACACTTTTACGAGCATGTTACAGCATACACAACTGTTCAATGTACTTAGAAAACTAGAACAGTTTAAACTAACATTTCACTTGTTCACCTTTGAAAACATAAATGAATAAAAAATAAAAAATAAATACTTTTGCAAACTATCTTTATAGACTGTTCCAGAAAGTATAAGCACACTTTCAAAATAACAAAAAAGTCATGTATTTTTTAGTTATAATACTTTTATTTGGAAATCATATTTGTATTTGTGTTTCATATGATATTTTACTCTAGTTTAATGACGCAGCCAAAACATGTTGAAATATTTCATTATATTCAATGTGACCGTTAAAATAAGGTGTGCTTATACTTTCTGAAATAGTCTATATTGACAAATAAAGATATTTCGCCAGCGATTTGCATACCTCTTCAGTGTCGAATGCTTGGATCGATTCTTATCAACATTAAGGATTCAGTTTGTGTCACTCACAAAATGAGATGGTGGTTTTTGATTGGGAAGACACGGTTTTTATTTAACGCTCATAAGCCGATTTGGACCAATTATACCAACAGTAGGGATGCTGTTGAAGCTACTGTAACACTTTATGTTAGCATACGGAAATGGAAATGCACAACACACTTAAATGGACCTCAACCTGCCGTAAATCTTGCTAACAATCGACACCCACTTCAGCTGTAGAATGTCCCATCCTCGTACTTTCATACGGTTATGGTCAAAGTTCTGGCTAACTGCCGTAGGGCCGCTTGTCAGGGTGTTGAAGCAGTTTTTAATTTGATCAATAAATGTATGATTTAAGGCACTTTTCTTTGAATGATTTATTTTTTATAGTTTTTTTTCATTTCCTTACGAAAACTTCCTTCATTGTTCACTTTGAACTAATTTAAACCAGCAGTGAGCATGCTGTTAAGGTCACTCTCAAAGTGAGATGGTGGTTTTTGGTTGTAAAGCTGTTTCATTAAGAGCCGATTTGGTTAGCTTCCGCTTTTAAAAAAGACACTTTTACGAGCATGTTACAGCATGTACAACTGTTCAATGTACTTAGAAAACTAGAACAGTTTAAACTAACATTTCACTTGTTCACCTTTGAAAACATAAATGAATAAAAAATAAAAAATAAATACTTTTGCAAACTATCTCTATAGACTGTTCCAGAAAGTATAAGCACACTTTCCAAATAACAAAAAAGTCATGTGTTTTTTAGTTTTAATAATTTTATTTGGAAATCATATTTGTATTTGTGTTTCATATGATATTTTACTCTAGTTTAATGACGCAGCCAAAACATGTTGAAATATTTCATTATATTCAATGTGACCGTTAAAATAAGGTGTGCTTATACTTTCTGAAATAGTCTATATTGACAAATAAAGATATTTCGCCAGCGATTTGCATACCTCTTCAGTGTCGAATGCTTGGATCGATTCTTATCAACATTAAGGATTCAGTTTGTGTCACTCACAAAATGAGATGGTGGTTTTTGATTGGGAAGACACGGTTTTTATTTAACGCTCATAAGCCGATTTGGACCAATTTATACCAACAGTAGGGATGCTGTTGAAGCCACTGTAACACTTTATGTTAGCATACGGAAATGGAAATGCACAACACACTTAAATGGACCTCAACCTGCCGTAAATCTTGCTAACAATCGACACCCACTTCAGCTGTAGAATGTCCCATCCTCGTACTTTCATACGGTTATGGTCAAAGTTCTGGCTAACTGCCGTAGGGCCGCTTGTCAGGGTGTTGAAGCAGTTTTTAATTTGATCAATAAATGTATGATTTAAGGCACTTTTCTTTGAATGATTTATTTTTTATAGTTTTTTTTCATTTCCTTACGAAAACTTCCTATTTTTTAACGCATACGTTAAATCAATACAATACCACTGGTACATCTGCTGTGGCCACCAGCTAAGGTCAACAGATAATTCATTGCTCACTAAGGGTGAGAGAGATAATCTCTATCAAGCAGTGTCGATGATGCTTCGATCAGCAAATCGAAACAAAACAACAATCGAGAAGCACGTCAAAATTCGCACATATTTTCAAACAAACATATGCTTTTGTGCTGCACTATTGTAGTTGCATTTGAGTTAAAAAGCGGTAGAACTCAACCTACACTGACTAACTCATTGTTGATTCGATTACAATGTCGCCCATAGGATGGAGCACTACTCCAGAAGTGAACCCATTCCCGTCAGTCATCGCTATTACTCAGCCGTATTCAAACCAAACGATTTGATATTTGTACATGATTAGTGTATGTACTGCTTAATACATATTCTTACATGGTAGATAAAAATATAAAAACAAATACACGTTAAAGAGTGAGTCAATAATTATTGCGACACTTAAGTTTGATTGGTAAATCGGTTATTTTAAATTTTGACTGTAGTTCAGGATATGTATTTATTTGAACTTACATACGTCGGTTAAATTCTAGAATGAGTCTTAGTACAATGCTGGACAGTGGCGATTGACGCCCACCATCAGAAACTGTACCGTCGCCCGTCCGTACTCCCTCGCCTTTTGATCTTCCTTTTCGTCCCTCGCCTTTTCAACTTCTTTTTCGTCCCTCGTGTCTCGTTTGGTCTTCCGAAGTTTACGCTTCGCCATAGCCCAATAGGATCGGACGATGGTGGGACATGTTGGTGGGTTCATGTCGTACAAAATTCATAGAATTAGCCGCATACCACTCCTGGACGGGTTTGGAATAGTGGAATTAAGCTAAATCGCATCAAAACAACGGCCCGAACGGCAAAAGCCGTTTTTGGAGGCACTCAGTTTTATAAATCTCACCGTTTATGTTACCGTTGGTCTACGAATGGTTCACTACGTTTGCCACAAGGACATATGGCCTGTCAAATCACTACTTCAATGTGAATTTCGACAGCTTTTTCCGTTTGAAACGTTCAAACACAGCAAACTTGTCCTGCTTAAAATCCGCTTTGATCTTCTTCTTTAGCATTTCAAGCTTATTGCTTTCACAGTTAGCTTATTGCTTGCTCTCAACTTAGTGTTCTAAATGCACTTCTACAGTTATTAATTGAGAGCTTTCGATGCCAAGTACCATTTTTGCATTAGTATGATTGTTCGGCACGTACAATCATACCCTCTGCCCAGGGAGTCGGGAAATTTTCCGAAACGAAAAAGTCCTGGGCTAAGCTAAGGGTGGACCCAACTTTGATGTAGGTCTCATTATAAATGACGCAGCTCCGGTATTTCATTAGCAGCTTCGTGTAGAGATTCCAGACACGCGATTTGGCAACACTCTGCCGGCGTTTGTCCCAGTTTTGGATGTTCTGCACCTTTTACGTTTTCAATCCGAATCGTTTCTTGGCCCTCTGGACAAAACTGTGAAATGAGTTTTTTTTTTCACAATCGTCCACGTCCTTGGCAGTCGGTTTCCCGAGTAGGCCGAAAGTACATAGTTAGAAATCTAGAAATATATGTCTTTAACTTAGGCATTTTCAAACAGGATAACACAAATGACCGTCTGAAGTTTTTCTCTCATATTGCAATAATCGGATATGCTAACTTTCATGCTAATCAGTGACGAACTACACAGAAAAAAAATGAATTATAACAGGCGCCTAAAATTTCCTCTCGTCTATTTCGAATCCAAAGGATGCGTAAACAACGAAATTGTTTGCAATCTTTCATACAACAGACTAGATTTAGGCGTAATTTTGGCAATATACCATTATTTTCTGCCAAATCTAGCATTCCCTTTATGTGCATAAGAAACACAGAAAATTACATGTTTCTTTTACACTGTGTAGCCTGTCAGGAGACTGAAAGACACTCAAAAAAAGATTTTAAAATAAAAAAGTCAATGCAGTCGGCTAACCACCAACCGACCACCGCTGGGCATGCGCTAAATTTTGTGGGATTTCTTTCAGTTATAATTCTCAAAGAATTCAACCTAAAGGTAAATAAATCCAATGTCCGGCAAACTCAATCGCGGATAAAGGTTATGCAATAGGTAAATAGTAAACTTACTTCGCACTGAAAAAAATAATGAATTTTTACAGACGTGTAAGATTTTTCTTCGAACAATTGCAAGCGAAAGCAAGCGTCAACAACGTAATTGTTTGGCATCTTTCATACAGCATACAACATTGTTTGCAATCTTCTATACAA
The DNA here is from genome assembly GCA_034211315.2 of Aedes japonicus. Classification (NCBI taxonomy): domain Eukaryota; kingdom Metazoa; phylum Arthropoda; class Insecta; order Diptera; family Culicidae; genus Aedes; species Aedes japonicus. Next base: position 5,568 of record JASCZW010021808.1, read on the forward strand.
CAGAACTGATTCCAATCTCCGATGCGCTCGAAAAATCAACGCAGAACATTACATGTGTTGCTGTTTACCGCAACGCCGTTAGGCACTCCTAAAGTTGTTATCGCTCAAGCCGCTCAGCACAACAATGTTACGGAATTAGAAGACAAGTCGAATCCGGGAACCGTGAAACGTCTCCCGGATTGGGAAATCCGGAAGATTCCCCAGATGACGCAGAAGGGAATGTCATTAGTGCGGATACCCGGGTTGTCTCTCGTCAATGTCCAACCTTACCTGGACATGTTGTAGATTCACGAAATTTCTGCGATAAATATTGAAACGCTTCCATAAGCACACCGTACAGGCCCTCACAGTTACAAACGGTGGCATGTTGAAACTGGGGAGCTACGCAAGCAAAATGCGCTGCAATTCCAACGATTGGAAGTAGATAGTTTTATCTAGAAGTTGAAGACGAAATGCCAAGCAGAAGTAGAAGAAATGTGTAAACGAGAGGAGGAGTTGATGATGATATTGAATTCTTTGGAATCGCAACAGGCAGTGAGCGGAAACAGAATATTGAATCGGAGGAAGGTCACGAGATCAGCTCGAATGACATGTAGTCCATGTCGGGTATCTTCATCACTGCGACCAGTTATTAGATCTTTTGTGACATATCCCATTTTTTTCACCGCACCCAACCCAACACCGAATAAAGTGCACTACCGTACTGGGGTTTGTTCTTCAAACCTCAAAGGGTTCTAGTAGCCCTTTGGTGAAGAACTTTAATCTTTTGTTGGAGATTGCCGAGCAGTGGCATAACAAATGTTACGATTATTCTTTATCGATGTCATAAAATCAAAATGAATCATCTTGAAGCTTTCCTGTCAGCTTCAAGTGATATCGACTCGCACAGTGGCCAGTTATAGGGCCTGTATATAAAGTTAGATCTTTTTTGGTGAGATCAAGTAGTTTGTGAGTCATTGAAATGTTTGGAATAATGATACGCTTTGATTGCATAGTTATGAAATTGTTGTTCCAGTTTGCTTCCACTTTCAAGCTTTCCCAGGCTTCCATCTTTATTCCAAGTGAAGAAGCAGCTAAACCACATATAGTCTTGCTAGTTTATCAGTGCTCCCGTTTCCACATTTCCACAATTCCACAATGGCCAGGAACTCAGTACAAGTTGACTTGATTACTACGAAACAACTTTTAGAGTGATTTGAACACATTTTCAAACATGCTCGGAATTGCATGTTGCTGATTTTAAAGCATTAAGAGCTGCTTGACTGTCCGACATACTGCATATATTTAAATATGTATAGTTTCTGTATAGTTTCATGCACATTCCAGAATTGCTTGAAATAAAGCTTGGAATACAATTGGCCACTTACTTCTTGAAATTGATATGTCAATCTCTGGGCCAGTTACACCTGCTTCCACTTGATTGTTCATTTTTGAACCGTCTGTATAGAATACAATCGATCCTTGACGGATGTTTGCACCACCTCTTTCCCAAGAATGGCATACTCAGCGGCAAGCAGCCTCACGATCAGAAATCGATCTTCTGAAGATCAACACGGTTAAGGAATCGACCGGCAGATGAAAAAACAAAGAGAAGAAATCATCAAAATTAATTGTCATGATGTCATGATCTACAGCAAGCGACACTTCAGGACACGTTTAACTAAGTATCTGAATAAAAACGACATCGAAGAGGTCGAGCAGCGGCGTATTTTGGCAGATTTAAGCAAACAGTTTGACCAGCGCGTAACTGCGCTGATCTTCAATGGCTTGTTAAGGACTTAGGATTGCGTGGCAGGCCGAACCGGATGCGTCCAATGAACGAAATTATAGAGAAGTGCGGCTGCGGAAACGAGCGGAAAACTACTATTTGAACCTTTGCGAGACAATCAGTGGTAATTGACTGTAATCCTTCGGCAGTAGGCCTCTCGAATGTAAGAACCCAAGGTTCTCATGAAAACTGCTTGCTAGGGAAACAATCGCCTCAGCTCCCTATTTACCCCTTCGACGCCCCTATCAACTATGGCCTGGTGCTCAAGGGAAAACTTCAGGTATTCTGGGGCTGTTCCGCAAATCCCTCTACTCTTCGGAAATACTGGTGCTCCACAAATCCATCTAGCGTTGACGCCAAATCCTGGTTTGGTTCCCCACACAAACGTGGGGCTGTCTCCTCAGCAACTAGACAGGTACTGACAAAGACACTTCCAGTCTTTACCGAAGTTTCGGTAGGTTGGCCGCTTTCTATAAGTAGTTATCAACATTCTACAGAATTGTGTTGTTACTCCGATGCCAAAAATCTCCATTGGTTGCAATATGTTTGCGGACATTTGAAGGCGGTTGGGTTGGATAGACACCTGTAAAATCCATTTTTTTCTGCAAAGCTAGTTGGAATGCTATCGGCAACGGTGAAGTTCAGCTGGGCGCTTTATCAAAAGCACGTTCCAGTAGAAGACTTGCAGGTGTTCAGTGACTACATGGTCAATGTACTGCATCGATCGGCGTGACACTAAATGTTTAGCCTTCCCCAAAAGGTTGCAAGCGTAAAATGCACGGAGAAAGTCGAAGGAGAAATCAACTCGACATGTACGACGGACTGTCCTCGATGACGGACCATGGTAGAACTATCCATGTCAGACGCACTTGGTGCCTACAGTAGCGTTTAAGTCAATGCTACACAGATAAAAAGAAACACTGAATTTTCTGCGTTATCTAATGCACATAAAGGGAATGCTAGATTTGGCAGAAAATAATGGGATATTTTATGTAAATTTAAGCCAGATAACGCCTAAATCTAGCCTGTTGTATGAAAGATTGCAAACAATATCGTTTGGCTTGGAATTACACGAGGGGAAATTTTACACGCTTGTTAAAATTAATTATTTTTTTCTGTGTAGCTCCTCGCCGCTCCTATCAGCTTCAAAACTGCCGAGCAAATGAAGCGTTTGGCTGTGGTGCATCTCTTATAATTCGGTGATGCATATAAGGCCTCAGTTACTCACAATTGAAATTTGTGTTAAATCCCGATTCAAAATAAATTTGGACGCATTCAAGTTATCATAACTCAAGCATTAAACAACATTCACGGTTGATAAAACGTCAAACAAAAGGGTATTTATTCAGCTTTCAAACGATATATAACAAGTTATTACATTTCACCGTTTCGAACGAACTGTCGCACTTTACTTGTGATCGATGCCATCATGATCTGCACAGTCGCTGGTGACACTGTACCGGCGAACTTATTCCACTTTAAACGCATTTGTTGTGCATTTGTCACTTCTTTACCGCATCCTCGAAGTTTTCGCTTGACAATTGCCCAATATTTTTCGATCGGTCTGAACTCAGGGCAATTCGGAGGATTAATCTCTTTGGCGACGAAATTAACATTGTTTGCAGCATACCATTCTAGTACCTCCTTAGAGTAGTGGCAGCTGGCTAGATCCGGCCAAAACATAACGTTGGTCTTGTGTTGCCGAATGAAGGGTAAAATCCGCTTTTTCAGACACTCTTTAATGTAAACCTTCGACGTCATTGTGTGAGATGTGATGAAAACCTTGGTTTTAAGGCCACAACTGCAGATTCCTTGCCAAATCATTAGTTTTCGAGCAAACTTATCAGCAAAAACAAATTTATACCTGGAAGGGACATCCCCACGACCAGTTGCCAGGTAAAATTTTCGTCCGGGGATTTGTTTATAATCCATTTTGACATATGTTTCGTCATCCATTAAAATACAGCCATCAAATTTCGTCAAAACTCGTTCGTATAGTAATCGTGCTCGCTTTTTGGCCACTAAATTTTGTTTCAGGGAGCGATTCGGATGTTTACTGGCACAAAAAGACTTATATCCTTCTCTTGAAAGGATGTTACGCACGGTGGAAAAGTTGGAATCGTATTTCTTTGCCAAATCACGTATGGAGACACCTGGGTTGCCTTTCACGTACCTCAACACCTTTCTCCTCAGCTCTTTGTCCCTAGTGCCACTTTTATGATAGATGCGCTGTGCTCTATCCACACTCAGAGTATCCTTGTAACGTTTGATTACAAGACACACCGTTGACTTTGGGAATTTTAACACTTTTGCTATTTTTGAGGCAGACCACGAAGGATTCTCTAGATGTTTGTGCACAATTAATTTTCTTTTCTCAAGTTCCATGATCCGTAATTTCGAGATGCGTCGATCAATCGAGAAAAACTTTTCACCAATTTCGTTCGTTTTCGTGGTGTATTAAACCGTGCGTCCAGATTTACTCTTAATCGAGCTCTCGAAGAATACTGGGCATTTAGTGAATTTGTTGTGCTAAATGTAATTGTAAGGCATTTCCTTATATTAGTGTCAGTTAAAATAGCTTACTATCAAGAATAATATTAGTAGATCATTTTGAAGATGCGTAGAAAGGTTTCTTATCGATTTTAAATTTGCTGTTTGCATAGATTGCATCACATTCTGAATCTCGGTCTCATAATAAATGAATGGATATCACTTCTGTAGTCATGTCGAAGCCAAAAGTAGGCTGTTA
>JASCZW010021809.1:0-10087 GCA_034211315.2 Aedes japonicus
CACAGAAAAATAATTAATTTTAACAAGCAGGTAAAAAATTCCCTCGTTTAATTCCAAGCCAAAGGAGGCGTAAACAACGCAATTTGTTGTAGTCCTTGATGCACCATACAACAATGTTTGCAATTTTTCATACAACAGGCTATATTCAGGCGTTATCTGGTTTAAATTTACATAAAATATCCCATTATTTTCTGCCGAATCTAGCATTCCCTTTTTGTGCATTAGATAACGCAGAAAATTCAATGTTTCTTTTTATCTGTGCAGCACACCATCGACACCGGCCATGCCATACGTTGTGATTCATTACTTATTGTGAGAGACGACCATGTCAAACGAAAGAAACAAACGGACTACTTTGACAATGATAATTTATTACCACCGAGAGGCAGCGTGCCTGCTCGGTTTGTACTTTAAACAACACGTTACATCTACAAAACACTGGGTGAAAACAATACCCGCTTCTGGGGAGACGCGTGCTTGATGCTATCCACACATTCACACAAGAGCTTTTCTCAAGGAAACTCCACAGCTTCCCGATTCAGCTACATGGGTCTGTCCCAGGGATCATGTTTAAATTTTCTTTTGTATAATTTTTATATCAAAGACATTGATGGTTGTCTAAATGGCAACTATGCGTTGAGACAACTTGCAGATGACGGCGTAGTTTTTTCTAGGAAGCATAACACAGCAAGACCGAAGCTTCAAATTTGGGTTACACTGATGGCTCATTCTATGTCATTTGGGGTCTGGTTCTATTCAAAGTGCACCTGGAGTACCCGCACTGAGTATCTGTAGCGAAAGTGCCAGCAAAGGATCAACTTTCTTCGAACAATTACCGGAACCTGGTAGAAAGCGCATCCGCAAGATCTTCTAACATACGAACAACGATTTTGTCGTTTATAGAATACGGTAGTTTTTGTTTTCAGTCAGCATATCATTAAACTGGAACGTATTCAGTATCGGTGTCTTCGTATCGCGTTAGGTTGCATGCAATCGACTCACACCATGAGTCTTGAAGTGCTGGCTGGCATGTTGCCACTCTCGGATCGGTTTACAGAGATATCTCTCCGACTCCTCACCAGGAGTGAAGTTATGAACCCCCCAAGTAATCGAAAACTTCGTTAAGCTTCTTGAGTTGAATCCTCAAACTCGCTTCATGACTTTGTACCATTTGTACCTTCGATGAAAAGTCCCAATCGTGGTTGCTTCTCCGACTATGGTTGTTCGGATCATTTTAATTCATCCAGGTGCTTTTTGGAATCCCAGAGCATCATCTTCCTATGATTCGTCCTGTGATATTTGCTGCAAAGTTTGGCAAAGCTGATTCCACTAAATTGATCTTCACTGACGGATCATTGATGAAGAAGTCAGCAGGTTTTGGTATATCTAATGAAATTTATAGCGCCTCACGAAAACTTCAAGCTTCTTGTTTCGTATACGTCGCTGAATTAACCGTAATACACTTTACGCTAGAAATTATTGCCTCACTTACACCGGATCAGTATTTCATTTTTACGGATAGTCTCAGTTCTATAGAGGCTATTCGCTTCTCGAGGCCGGTAAAGCACTCCTCGTATTTCCTCGTGAAAATACAGATGCTTTTAAATGCGTTATCTTCGCGTTATTTTATCATCATCTTTTGTATGGGTCCCTTCTCATTGTTTGGTTCTGGGCAATGAGAGCGCGGACTTGCTTGCAAAAGTGGGCGCTATGGAAGGCGATATTTACGATCGACAAATCGCCTTTAATGATTTTTTTTTTCTAGTTTTTGTTAACTAATGTGGCAGTATAAATGAAGTAAAAGAGATTTCGGGCGATCGCAACAATCTATCATCCCTAAGGTATCGAAGAAATCTTTGTTTAAGTAAGATGGATGTGGGTCGAAACTTTAAGCGTGTGATGTCTTGCTCATGTCAAATCATTATTCTTTGAAAGCTAATTTATACCGAGTTGGGCTGAACGACATCAATCTCTGTGAATGTGGACAACGTGATCTAAAATATGTCATTTACTGCAGAAAATCACCATTTTCCACCATCATAGCCAGTAGGGTTATGTATGATAAGCTGGTAATAAGACAAAAAGGTATACGTAGAACAAGTCGACAAAAAAGTGTGAAATTTCAAACGATGGGTCGGATCAGCTTATCAACTCGCAGATTAATTCTGCAAAAATGGTTTTCCGAAAAGTTGTCATTTCGAGAATTGGCAAAAAGCGTGAAGTCCTCTAAATCTGCAGTGTTCAAGATTTTTAAGAAGTTCTGAGAAACGTGTTCTCTTGAAGATTTACCGAAATCTGGGTGCAAAAAGGGGGCATTGCTCCAAAAAAGAAGCAGGCAGCGGCACGCCTTTTGAAATCGTATAAAACGTGTTCCGTTCGTGAAGTAGCCAAAAAAATGGACAGTAGCGTCGGAACTGTGCAGAATATCAAAAAGCGTTACAATATCAGAATCTACAAGAAGGAGAAAGCACCCAAAAGGACGGATTCACAGAAAGCTTCTTCGAAACTACGGTCACGGATCTTTTATGACGTTCTCCTCCAAAAGCCGAACCGGAGCATTTTGATGGACGACGAGACGCACGTCGAATTGGATACCAGTACACTTACTTACCGAGGCCGTAATTTTTCAAGGCTGTGCAGTGGACAGATGTGCCTGATGATGCGCAATACATCCGAACCGGGGGCCCCGGCGTATTGGTTAACATCATTACCTCTTACGCCTAAGTCACGAGTTCGAATCTCACCCCCAGAGAAATTACGAAAATGCCCAAAAGTGGTGTTTGACTGACTACGACGGGAGATGAACCAGCCCGGGGCTGAAAATCTCGATAATCAAGACAAAAAAAACATCCGAACCGAGCGATTGGGGAAAAAGTTTTTGATGTGACAAGCTGTTTGCCCCTGTGGCTTGAAGAGTTCTTCATATTTCACAACGGGCACAATCAACGGTGAAAATTACAGAAAAGAATGCATCAACAACACCTAGAACAACACCTTCTACCCATCTACCGAAAGCGTATGGATCCTTTTTTGTTTTGCCAAAACTGCTTAAATTGCCCTGATCTGCGTCCTATCGAAAAATACTGGGCAATAATTAATCGGCATCTTAAGAAAGATGCTTCAAGAAAATTTAGCTGCAGCACAGGTATCAAGAGAAAAGTCCGAGCGTTCTTCAAAAATGAAAAGTTGAATAACGGGATGTAATGCTAGCCTAGCTCCTTCATTCCAAATATGCCATTAATTCATCAAAAATCAACAAAATGATGTTGAAATCAGGATAACCAATTTATTTCGAAGCAATTGAGATATTAAAAGGCAATTTATAGTTGTTCACTTCTGCGTTATTTTCGATTTCCTTAACTCCACGATCTCCACGATCTTTTAATGATCCAAATTTGGCAAAATTTAACCGAAAAACTGAGTTATGCAGCTTGGATGTACAGATAATAGTCACACGTTATTAATTAACTGTTAACATAGATAAAATAACAATGATTTTACAAGAACACCGTTAACCCAATGCTACGGATATATTAATTTCTATGTTCTTAACTTTTGCCTTTATGAATTACATAGTGAAAATGTCATTATTAGTAAAAATTTTATCGAAATATATGGGTTGCAAATAGTTCATCTTAATAAAAGGGACAAGATCTGCGTAGAGTGAATTATAATGTTGTTATTGTCAAATGGCCGATAAATCATATGTGAAAATCACTTAAATGTTTCTAAGCGGTTTTACTTTAGTTTTTATGGAGACATTTTGATATTGGCAATGCGAATATAGCTGGCTACGCCTGAAATCAGGAAATCAGAAAAATCTGCACAAAAACTACATTTAATAACAAATTTATCGAATGAAACGAAGTTGCATCCACGAATAGACCCGATTTGATGCTTACAGACCGACATTACATCCATATCCCTCGAAACTTTCTGACTTAATAAAATAAAATAAAATGTAACTTTTCGTAATACATACTACCAAATAGTTATTAAATTTATCTAAGCCAGTTTATGAACAGTCCTTACAAGATATTAGTAAGACAAAAAGCAATATATCTTTGCAAAGGGAAGTTAAAGAACGACAGAAGATTTCAGTATTCTACATATTGCATACACATTGAATGGTAACGGAAATTGAATGTTGTAGAAAGCTATCAGATCAATAAACTTTAATTTCAACTTTAATGATTCTACAGGAAATGGGGTTACTCAAATCTTAAGGGGAAAATATGAAATTTGATTATTGTTCACCTGGCTGTTAAGTAAAATTTAGCCTTGATTAAATATGTTTAAGATAAATTTAGATGGTTTTCGAGGAAGAGTTTGAGTACAAAACACTGACAAATTGTAAATCCTCACATTGTAGACGTAAATAAAAGAGCAGTTCCAGGTGAAACTGACGACAAAATGTCGAAATTTGACACAAGATGCTTGGATTTGGATGAAATTTCGCAAACATTCAGTACAACAGAATACGTATTTCGTCATAAAGATAAATTGTTTGGACTCAAGAGTAACTTTTGAGAAGGGCTTATGTATTTTTGATACAACAGTTTTCCTAAGTAACTAGGAAATCGTTCGTTGTAGAAAATAGATGTCTGAGAAGAAATGTTAGGGAAATGAAATGTTCATGAAAAAAATATACACTGAAAAAAGATCGACCAAACCGTCGTGGGAAAATAACAATAGTAATAAAGTTATCTCCTATAATTTTCAAATTGTAACTCGTGTTAAAGTCAAATAAAAACTACAAGATAAAGCCCCTTTGGGTGTATCGGATTGATGACGCAGGACTACGAAACTATATGTAAGCCAATCAGATTGTACAATGTAATATTCTTTGAATTAACCCTTTCAGGCCTGAAATTTTCCAAGCTTTATGGTAGTACTGCTACTTAGCAATTTGATGTGATCTGAAAAAATTAGTGCTCAATATCAGATGATTGAAAAAAGTAGGATATACTTTTTTGACATGTGTTAGGTCGTCCAAACTGTCCTGGAGTTCAGAATTTAAGATCTGCTGTTGTAACAATAGCGTTATCCACTTCACAATGTTCAATACACAGTGTATTTTTGCATTGCCCAGAATGCTTTTGTTGCATCTGTAGGTCCTGTGTTCTGATCTCAAGGATAGTTTGGATGACCCGGAACATGTAATATTGCGTTATATTGGTTGTTGATCTGTTTAAGAATATTAATTGAATATGTTTGGATATTTATTGTAACTTTGTATTGCCTAATACTTACTGTTACAACTGTAACTGTCATGTTCTGAATGCCAATACATTTTGGATGACCTAGAGAAATTCATAAAATATTGAATTGAATTGAATATTGATTCATTGAATACGTTTGAATTCATATAGTCTCCTAAAATGCTACTGTTACAACTGAACATCTTATGTTTTGAACTTCAGGACAGTTTGAATGTCGTAGAATATCTCAAGATTGTCGCATTAAGTCTGTTGACCTTCTACACTATACAATGAATATTGTTAAACACATATTGTTACTTTTTATTCTCCTAAAACCAACTGTAACAACTGTAGATCTTATATTCTGAGCTCAAGGACAGGTTGGATGACTTCGATCATTCTAGTGTATCTCGTGATGTTTGTTTATATTGTAAAATATTCACTGAATATGGTTGAATACGAAGCGATACTTTGTATTGCCCAATAAGTTATAGTTACTACTGTAGATCTTAAGTTCTAAACTTAAGGACAGTTTAGACGACCTATAACATCATAAAATTATCAAATGAAGACCGTTGACTTTCCAAAAGGTTCTTTCAATAAGTTCGAATACATATCATAGCCCCTAAAAGCCATAAAAGCTATTGTTACAACTGTAGATCTGAAGTTTTTGAACTCAAGTACATTTTGGATAACCTCGAACATTCTAGAAAGATTCAACAATATTTAACGTTAATCACCAAAAATTCAATAAAACGTATGCATGTGTACCATATTCTAAACAACGCTTTACACTATTAATAAGGCATTTATGTTTTCTTTCTGAACTTCTTCATATTCAGGATGTTCTAGATCGTCAATTAGCCCTTATAATCTTATTATGGTCAGTTGAAAAAGCATTTTAGAACCAATTTGCATACAGTAAATACATCAAACGGCAAATTGGCATTGAGGAAAGCCACCAAATGACCAAATAGTTTTATAACAGCCATTGCGAAGATAATTTGGCTTTTTGGCAAAACTGTGATTTCTTCCAATCGCCATATTAAAGTATATGAAATAATTGATTTGTGGAAAAATTAATTCCAAATTTTAAGTGTAATACAAATGATCTGTAGAATGAACAGAGACTGATTTTGGCATATTTTTTTTGATAACCTTATTGAATTTCATCCATTTTCAGGAAATTCATGATTAATTTATCGAGTATACTTATCTAAAATTTGTTTTTGTTGAATCCTAGAATCCTAGGGTTTGAGCTGTTTAGTGGAATACCTGCAACTAGAAATTAGAAGAAAAATTAGTATTTTCCATTTAATTCCAACTACCTTTGCTTATCTTGACAGATACGCGTATTTCGTCTACAATGTGCAGACTTCTTCAGTGTCTCGTACTAAGTCAAGTTATTAGTACTAAGTCGAGTTATTAGTACGAGACACTGAAGAAGTCTGCACATTGTAGACGAAATACGCTTATCTGTCAAGATAAGCAAAGGTAGTTGGAATTAAATGGAAAATACTAATTTTTCTTCTAATTTCTAGTTGTTTTTGTTGATGTTTACTCGGATACTGTCCGAGGCGAATTTATTTTCAGCTCTTATCGTGCCACTATTTACCATAAAATTGTATGCGGATATGATTTGGAGCATGATAATATAAAAACTCAATTTGTTTTGGATATTTTGCTATCAAACCAAATTTCCCGCAACACTAAGACCTGTCTCGAAAAAAATGCACCATTTTTATCCGTGTGTAACTTTTTTGTTCGTGAATAAAAATTGACGAAAATCTGGGCAAAACTAGTTTGGAGTGAATTGTTTACATGCAAAATTTCATAACGATCGGTTTAGTGGTCATTGAGATGCCATCGAAACAAGAACAAAATCGCCGGAGAATTTTGCGCGCCGTCGTGGAAAATCCGACTGCGACCATGAGATCGATCGGAAAACAACTGGAAATCACCCATACAACTGTGTCTCGGGTGGGAATATTCTTTAAGGAGTCCCAGACGACTGAGCGGCGGGCTGGAAGTGGAAGTAAATCTAAGACAGCTGGTTCTGTGTAGGCCCAGCGCACTCTTGATTGATTATTTCAAGTGTAATCCGAATCTTTCGATTCGCGACGGTTCCGCATGGTTCGTTCAGCAAACCATGAAACGGGCTGGAATTCGTGTATTCAAGGTCTGGAAGGCACCGAACCGGCGTGATTAACAAAACACAGCTGCCAAATCCCGCGCAAGGAAACTATACCGAGAGTGGTTAACGAAACCGATGTGTGTGGTTATGGATGACGAAACCTACATCAAGGCAGACGCAAATCAGATACCGGGGCTGGAGTTCTACTTTGCCAAATCACGATTTGATGTTCCAGAAAATATAAGAAAGTAGATAGTGCACAAATTCGCCAAAAAATACTTGTTCTGGCAGGCCATATGCCAATGCGGTTAACTGAGTAAACCGTACATCAAAACGGGTACGATCAACAGCGAAATTTACCGTACCGAGTGCCTCCAGAAGTGTCTGTTGCCCTTCATGCGGGCCCACGGAGCCGAGACATTATTTTAGCTGAACCTGATATCATGCCATTGCGCGCGATCGACGTTGGATTGGTACAGAGAAAATAACGTTGTTTTTGTACCAAAACCGTCTACCCCCCAAATTCACCAGAGATTCGTCCGGTGAAAAGATAATCAAGGCCAAAGTTCAAAAATCGTCCAAGGTGTTTAAGAACGAGTTGGAGTTGAAAAAAGAATGGATGAAAGTGACCAAAAAGGCGGGCTTTCAGCGATGGAAAGGAAATTGAATAATGTAATTATGCACTGAAAACTTATCTTCGTAAAGTAGCTTTCACGTGTTTCGTAAACATGGATTTCGTACATAAAACAAATGTCTCGTATATTGTATGAAACATTCATAATGCTTTAAATCTGGTGAAATGCTATCTTTACACCTTTTTGTAAAATGCACGAAATGAATTTCGTGAAGACCAGCCAATCGCTGTTTTTCTTTTATACCGTAATCAAGCATGATGGAGTTGCTGCTGGTATGGGCGGGAATAATTTATCTATCTCAAAATGAAAATTATAGCGCTGTCGAGAGCTACAACTTCATGCTCATTAATTAAACTTCATGCTCATTAACTAAACTTGTTCTCACGAGTCAGCATGGCCTAGTGAGATCAACCATGGATTCAGAATCAGCACTTTCAAAAAATTCAGGTTTGAATCCCTTGTCAGAAACATTAAAAAGACGCTGGACAATTCCACCGTGGTTGCTTTTTTTGTCAATTAGATTTCGAGTCGATAAAGAAGATCTGTCAGTTTTTCATGCAACCACCAGAGGGACGTTTCTTTTTAATTTGTAACCAAACATTCGTAGCTCATTGTATTGTTTCCGTACAATGTACGAATGTACTTTCTATGTCAACAAAAGCTTCGTGTTTTTGACAGTTCGCGTGTGCCATTAATTACGAATGTTCCTTCATAATAAGAACAAATCAGTTTCGTTGCAGAAAACAGCGAATGGATTTGTGAGTATTACCTTCGATTTTGCTGTATGAACTTAAATTAACTTTCAATGTGCCAAAAAATAGTCCATATTTATTAATTCATTCTCTGAAAATTTCAAGAAAATCCGACTTAAAATAAATTTTTGGCGAACACTTTTGTCTGGTGCATTTTTAGAGTGTTTGGTGCATTTTTAGAGTCGAGTACAGGCCTTAGAACTTTTTTCTTCGATATTATTTAAGGTTACATTAATCAGAAGAGCAGAGAATCGAACAAAGCAGAACAACAAAATCAACCACGATATCACAGTGCAGTTTGACAGCTGTGGCCATATGGCCGTATGCTGGTTTTTATGGCAGCCAGTACATTTGTTTGCACAACCGTCTATAGAGTGGGCCACTTTGTACACATTTTGGCTTTAAACATGCATTGAGGAGGTGTTGGTGGACAAAATAGCTTTGAATGTAGTTTTATCAACAAAACCGGGAGGATTGCTATACGTTTGGAATAAAACTAATACTGTTACTTGGGATATGACCCCTTAAGCATGAAGAGGTTTATATATTTTGTAAGAAAAGGCTTAACACTTATGTATTTTTGAATTATATGTCACCAAAACAAACATTGTTTGCTATTGAAGTTGATGCGTACAAATATTTTCGATCGATTGGTGCATAAGTTTTGAAATTTTTTTGAGAAACGACTGAGATATTAACGCACAAACCCTGACCACTTTTCGTGACGGTTGCAAAGCCATTTTTTTTTAAATTGTACCCCAGTAAAAAAAACAAAGACGTAGTCTTACGTCAAAAGTTGTTGAAATATTCATGTTTGGGGGTGACCCCAGCGTAATGGTTAACATCCATACCTCTCACGTCAAAATCACGAGTTCGAATCTCACCCCCGAGGAGTGAGATTAGTTACGAAAATACCAAAAAGTTATTTGAGTGACTACGACGGGAGATGAATTAGCCCAGGGCTGAAAATCTCGATAATAGAGGGGAAAAAATAAATTCAACTTTAAAACTTTTCAATTAGAAATTTGATGTGAAATAATATTCTGGCATTGAAAAGTACTTTTAATGAGCATAAATTAATTTTATGAAAATCTTCCAAAAGTTGCTATCAAAAAAATTCTTTCAACAATTTTTGGTCCATAATGTTCTTACAGTTCTTTAAAACAATGTTTTTTTTCCTCAAAAATTACTCTCGTTCATCATTCCAAAACAGTTATATTGTTATTCCGAAAACGTTTGCAAAGTTTCAGCCAGATCTAAACTACATAATTTTTGTTGATTACTGATTTGGCGCTCAATACGCGTATCTGTCAATGATAATGCAGTGGAATTCATTGGAAAATACTTATCTTTCTCTTATTTTTT